>APFE031396145.1:4850-63612 GCA_000404065.3 Pinus taeda | reverse complement strand
ATATTTACTAAAAGTGTATTACCAAATCCTTTAGCTGATGGATTTTCAAATTTGGCAGGGACACTTCCTAAATTATCTTTGAATCTAGAAAAAGGACTATCAGCTGATGCACTATGTGCAAAAGTATCCCCGTCACCCTTCTTGCCTTTATGTGAGAATGAAAATGTATCACCTCTATCTCTTTTAGAACCAGTTTCTCCTTGGGTATGATCTGCAGAATGAGAGGTAACACCAGACATGGCCAAAATTTTTGGAGTAGAAGGTTGGCCATTTTCCACAAAGGATTTGAGGCTGACGTAGCCCTTTGGTAACTTCAGACTTTCAATACTAGGAAAGGTAGTTAGCCTATTTCTCATTAAGTCTGTTTTTTCTCTGGCTAACATTATTCCTGTTCTTACTTTTTCAATCTTAGCAGTATCTATATTGTCAATGTTTTTGAACAAAATACTTCTAAGACCCTCTTTTGGTTCTGTTGAACTAGAGGAAAACTTTAGCTTTAAGGCTGAAAGAGCTACTTCTCTATAATGAGGTGGAGAAGTAGGGTGTGGTAGTGCCTCTCTCAGGTGTTCAAGGGACTTGGAGATTATTCCCATGTTGGAATTGATATCATTCAACTGTTGTTTGTGCTCATTCTGAATTCCCAAACATTCATTATAATTTGTGTGCATTTTCTTTATATGTTCTTTAATCTCTAGCACATCTTTCGCTATATCATCTATATTTTGCAACATACAAACAATCTGATAGTTTGGTATAATTGTGCATCTTCTCTATATCAGACTGCTCTGTGTCTGACATATTGTTCATTTGTATCCATTGGAAATCTGTCTTCAGAGTACCACTCTTGAAAGTTTTTCTAGAGTTAGCTGGCTCTAGATATCTTTCGTTAATATTTGCAACTGGATCCTGTGAGGCTCTGGGAAGGCTAAAGCTTTTTATATCAGGCAATATTGGTTCAAGCTGCTGATCTTCAAGTTGGAAACTAGAAGATGGACCAGATACATAGAATTGGCAATCATCAGATTTATGGGCAAGCGGTTTCTTTTGGTTTCTTTTAGGAGCAGAATATATGGACGGTGATGGTGAAGGAGGTATTACTGCTCTTATACTATCTCGGTTTTCTATAAAGGGAGACCTATCCAGAGTGGTCATAGATCTTACTAGACGAGGACCTGCGAACCTGAGACTAGAAGAACCATCAAAATGCTTGACAACAGACAATTTCCTTGGCTCTCTTGCCGTCTGCAGTTGAGGGTATCTTTGAGATAATGGAACATAAGTGCTATTCCATTCTTCTGGCAAAGTGCATTCTGAAAATCCTATTTTCAAAGGGGCAGTATTACCAGGACCAACTATTACTCCTTCTTTCAGAGCTCTTGTGCACAGTTTAGGATTGAGAGGTGGCATTGTGCTTGAAACAAATCGAAGACAGATAGAAGAATGGAGCTGAGCAATCAAAGTCTGTGGGGCGACATTAAAACCATTGAACTGGATATAGGAATTTAAAAACTCATTTATATATGGATCACTTAACGAAACCTGATATCTGGGAATTACAGAAGACCAAACTAGACCATTATTGAGAGGACTCTGGAATCCTCCTAGCAAGGCATCATTAAAATCATTCAGTCTAGTATCCAAAACACAAGTTAGGCAAGAAGTGTTTAATCCAGGTCTAACAAGTGGATTAATTCCAAATTGTATCATGCCTATATGAACATATTTGAACCCATGTTCCAAGCCCCATTCAATATCTTCTTTTTTAATCAAAGGAATCTGATAGACTTTCTGATCAGTAGAAATTGGTATATTCACAGAAGTAAAGCGAAACAGCTGAGCAGCTCTAAACTGGAAAGCAGGTATCTTATATAACTTGTTTATTTCTATTTCTGGCAATGTCCAATTTGGCTGAGGCTCAAATTCTTGAACTATAACCTTTCCATCATATAATTTTTCTTCAGAGGATTTGTTCATATACTTATTCATAAAAGACCATCTCTTATGCTTGACAATTTTCCTATCCTCGGGTGTTTGAACAATAAATTCATTCAAAAAACCATCCATTGAGATTAGATACAAGTATGCACCTGAACAGAGGAGATAGAATCTTTGTGCTCCAGGAAAGCAAACACGGCAGTCTGTCGCCTCAACGCTGTCTACCGAAGCCTTATCGCCGATTCCAACTCGTACATGGACGAATATAACTCAACGGGAAAACCAGATAGTTATGAAAATTGTTTGGACAAAGAACCAGATGGCTCTGATACCACAAATACGGAATGATAACTCAGAATGATTTTATTCATATACGGATGTGAATATTACAACTGAATCTTCCTTCTCAGATAGACTGTGACTCCTATATTGATCCGGCCACTTTAGGTTCACACCAGCGTCTAGCACTGATGCGCAGGCTTCTCGAATAACCTAAAGACCTTGAACTCGCTCGTGGTGCAAGCAGATCAGACAGTATGTCCGCAGATGCAGAGCAGGAGCAAAATTCGACTCAGACTCTAAGACTCTCAATTCTCAAATGCCTTCCCCCCTCTCTCATGCCCGTATTTATAGATTCACTGTTTGGTATGAGTATCACGCAGGAAATCATAACCAAAGGACAGGTGGGTAGATTCAGGCAGGTGGGTACTACCACCTGTTATCTCGTCCCTTAGAGGCAGTGCCATATGGGGACCGAATCTGACACGTATCGGATAGGAGTCATGAGAGACACGGATCTCAGTTTATTCATAATTTTTCATCTTTTGCTTTGGTATTTACAAAAAAATTTCCCCCTCATTCGCCGGGGGGGGGCTAAATTGTGTATGAGTGTTAATCGCCCCCTGTTTTTTTTTTTTTTTATGAATAATACACAGTGGATGTTTTAAAGAGAACCCACGAAAACTAGAAATGGTGATTACAAAGTGGAGATTTTAAAGAAAAACCCACGAAAACTAGAAATGCTGATTACAAAGTGGAGATTTTAAAGAAAAACCACGAAAACTTGGAAATGCATGTGATATCGGATGAGTGATCATATACATCAATCATTATTGTATTGCCAGTCGTCTGAATCAATACTGTCTTCATGATCTATCTCTAAGAGTTGGTCTATGTCATGGGTGAATATATGATGTGGCAAGGAATCATCAAGCCATGGAGGTGCTGCTTCCAAAAAACAACAGAAAAATGGAAAATTGAATACATTTGCTGGCCTCTTCCTGAGATCTGTAGAAATTTCTCCATGGAATCTGACCTTTACACCAAAAGACGGTTCGTCTTGCTGCCTTTCTAGTAGAGCTACTTCTGTTCCAGAATGAAGGAATTCAAACTCTATTGTGTAGTCATATCGAGCAGCAATATGAATTTCCCACATTAATGTACTAATGGTCTCTCTGAAATTAAAATTGCAAATATGTTCACTCCTAGGCATATATCTGAACATAAACAATTTAAACCAGGGGCTCCACCAATTATTTACGCCTTCTAGCTGTGTTGCATATGCAATGACTCTAACATAACCTTGTATTCTGGCCCTCTGATGGATGGAGAAATAATCTTGCCATGTCCAATCTGTATGTTGGATAAAACCAAAACAGATAGGAATTGGCTCTCTAGAGAGTGAATAATAAACTCGCCATGGTCTATCTCTATAAGGCGACTCACTGAGATAAGCTACCATGCCATTCTCTGAATCAAACCATTTATGCAAAATGATTTGGATGACTTCGACTGGTAATGATTTAATTCTTAAAACAAAACAATCCCAGCATAATTCCCATTTGCACTGGCTACAAATCGAGATTGAGAAAATTTTTGACTGACAGAAACTAGACTGGTCAGGGCTTTTATGTGAAGAACTTTCCCCTCTGAACATCTTGATGTCCTTAATTTCTGGAGCTCCTTCTCTTGTCAACATGTCTGCTAGGTAGTTTTCATCTCCTGATTTATAGACAATGTCAAAATCAAATCCTTCCAGCCACAGAGCCCATCTTAGAATCCTGGTATTTCCTTGTTCTAACAATTTTTTATTAGCCAGAATGCTTTTCATGTGCTTCAGATTAGTTCGAACTAAAAACCTAACACTCTTCAAGAACAGTCGGAACCTTTGGATTCCTCTCTTTACAGCAAGTATTTCTTTATGAGAAGATGGATACTTGACTTCTGAAATATTAAAACTACTAGAAGCATATGCACATACAAGTTCCTTCTTACCATGTTTCTGTAACAATGCTGCGGCCCATGTATGATCAGATGCTTCTGTTTCAAGGATGAATGGAAGATTAGTAACAGGTAATCTCAGTCTCGGGAGTTCTCTAATCTTACTCTTTATATTCCTTACTGCTGTTGTCATTTCATCGGACCATCCAATTTTTTCTTTCTTGAGCCTTTTCTCCAAAATATTAGTGTCTTCAGATTGCTTCTCATAGAACTGTCGGATGTAGTTCAAGCAACCTAAAAATCTTTGAAGCATTTTTTTTATCAAGGAGGGTATCAGGGAACTTTAAAAGATGGAGAAGAACATGAGGCTGAAGCTCAATGTTACCTTGTTCTATATGTAATCCTAAATAGTCTATTCTGACTTTCCCAATCTGAAACTTCTCTTCTGTGTCAGATAGAACTAGACCATGCTTATATACCATTTCATAAAAGTTTTGTAAATGCTTCTTATGGGTATTTACATCCTTGCTAAATACAAGCAAATCATCAATATATACAATGACATATTCTACCCCTCCAAAAATATCTTCCATCTGTTTTTGGAATTCAGATGGAGCATATTTTAAACCAAATGCCTGTGATAGCTGCCAAAGAATAGGCCAGCCTAATCACAGGGATGAAATGCCACTCAATCCCCAGGTAATTGTTGAACCATTTGAAAGATGGGCACTAGACTTTATAGGTCCCATTAATCCTCCATCTAATCAAAAAGTTTACATACTAGTATGTACATATTACATGACTAAGTGGGTAGAGGCCAAGGCACTTATCAAAGCTAATGAGGAATCAGTATTAACATTTTTATTTGAATAAATCTTCGTTAGGTATGGGTTGCCTAGGGAGCTAGTCACTGATGGAGGACCTCCTTTTAATTCCCATGGCTTCAAAGACCATTGCAGAAATACCATATTGCTTAGAATGACACACCTTATCACCCAGTCATGGGCAGGTGGAAAGCACCAACAAAGTCATAGAAGCTATTCTGACAAAAACAATAAAGGAGAACAGGAGGGACTGGTTTCAAAAGCTGCCTGAAGCACTTTGGGCTTATAGAACCACTTGGAAGAACACCACAGGCTTTTCACCCTATGAGTTAGTTTTTGGTAAAAAATGCTGTTTTCCCTTTGGAGTTTGAAATCAAAACTTTGAGAACTGCTTTAGCTGTTAACCTTGATTTGACTGATGCTCAGATAGCCAGGTTGCAGCAGCTGCAGGAGCTAGACGAGAAAAGATTGGATGCCATCCACCAGACAACCATGATTCAGCAACAAAGAACCAGATGGCATGACAAAACTATTAAGCAGAAGCAGTTCCAGAAAGGTAACTGGGCTTTACTGTATGACTCCCGTTTCGAGAATTTCTAAGGTAAATTGAGAAAAGGTGGCTAGGAACTTATGAAATAGATGCTGTATTTCCAAACGGAACAGTCAGACTTTTAACGATTGATGATAATAGAACACCGTTATTAGTGAATGGATACCAACTCCGTCCGTATCAACGACCTATTTCTAAGGAGGATTTCAAAGCTGCCTACATGGCAGAATTACACTATTTTTTCTTGGGGGAATTTGCTTCCCCTCAAGGCACTTAAATTTCTGTTCATTTATTTATTCTTAGATTAGATTTCTGAACTAATAATCCCTGCCAAGGGGTTTCTATGTTACAATTAGTTGTTTTGCAGATCTTACTCTCGGAGGATGGCTGAAGATAAAAATCCTAAAAGGATCACTTTGCAGCTTGGGAACGTTTTTGGATCATAAGTCAAGTTCTACACCATTCCTTGTTGCTGAAACACCATTTTATGTTAATGTAATGTCATTCCCCATTGCTGCAACACCACTTTCCGTCATTCCCCGTTGCTGCAACACCACTTTTCGCCATTCCCCGTTGCTGCAACACCACTTTCCGTCATTCCCTGTTGCTGCAACACCACTTTCCGTCGTTCCCCGTTGCTGCAACACCACTTTCCGTCATTCCCCGTTGCTGCAACACCACTTTTCGTCATTCCCTATCGCTGCAACACCACTTTCCGTCAATACAATATCATTTCCCCGTTGCCGTAACACCACTTACCGCACGAGCTTGTGTTCCGGCAAAATGTCACTTTTCAACACTGCAACACCAATCCCAGCACTTAACGAATCATCATCCCGATAGAACATATTTCGCTGCATTCAAGGGACCAGCCAAGCACTCTAACAAGTACACGTCATCACTGCTACTTCCCGTCAGATCGCTTGTGTGGTCACGATTAAAAGCCCATTCAAATTATGATTAAGCCAGAAAATACAAGTTAAGACTTTTGCGTGCGACTAAAGGTAAAAAGTAAAGGTATGCATGTTTAAGTGTGAATATTAATTTATAGTTAATGCGGAGATGTGATATGACTACCGAAATCATTATACTGCCAATCAAATCATTCAGCCGTAGATTTGGGGGGGATTACCAAAATATCACAATTATTCCAGAACACGTAATCGTCGCCACCCTTATTCCTCGCGGTAATATCTAAAACTTATTTTGCCGTGGCATATCCTCATTTTTAACGGTTTGATCTGTTTCAAACTCGGAAACTAGGCTCTGTATCGTGTATTGTACGTTGAATCAGCAACTATGGGAGGAAATTTGATTATCTATGAACCTGGCACAACAACGCTACTGGAACTCTACCCCGAGGTTTATCAAATTTTTCTGCAGGCAGGGTGGGTAGACTACTTCAGAAGACTTCCAGACTTCAACACACAACAGTGTTGGAGTTTGCATGCAATTTGAGAGAAGGATTTTCTACAGTCCAGGGAGTACGTATACCGGTAACAGAGGAAGATGTAGCCCAAGTCTCTGGGCTACCAACTAACGATATACGATGGTTCAGCAAGAAACATCTTATTTTGAATGTGCATCAAGGCTTCTTTCTACTGGGTGAACACGTAGAAGCTAAAGGCAGAGGGGTTGCTCTTTAGTCACTGCCTCCACCATGGCCAAAGGTCGCAGAGTTTGTCAAGCAATATTTAACGTGCGAAGGTCGTTACCAGGTAATTTACCAACACGACTTCATTCTGTTAAATCATTTGAGGCATCGACAGTTGATAAACATGCCCTATTATCTATTGGGTTGTCTAAAAAACATGTCGCATTATGATGAAAAAGCGAAGAATCCAGCCCTTTCCCTTAAACACCATAGGTTAGCCCAACTCCTAATAAATAGAGGCTTTTCTCTAAATCAGCCACCCCCTGTCATTAACCCTCCCCAACAAATAGAAGAAGATCCTCAGCAGGAGGAGGAAGTTCCCCAACAGTCGGAACAAGTACCCCAGGAGGAAGCTCCCAAGTCGGAACAAATACCCCAGGAGGAAGTTCCCCAGCAGTCGAAACAAATACCTCAGGAGGTCCCCCAACATCCAGAGGAAATACCTCAAGAAATTCCTCAGCAATTAGCAGTAGAAACACCCCTGTAGAGGACTCCATATCCCAATGAAGCTCAACCATCTACTATTGTGCTTCATATTTCCACTGATGATTCTGAGGATAATTCCCCCATTGCTTCTCTTAAAAGGAAAAAACAGCAGCAAACTGAGATTTCACCAAAAAGAAGAAGAACCAGGGCTTCAATCAAAGCAGCTGCTAGTCCTGATAGTCTCCCCATCCCAAAGGAAAGTGACCGAAAAAGAAAAATTGTTGATTTTCCTGCCTCCTTAAAGAGGCAGAGAAAACGGTCAACCGCAACAGCTAAATTTACCAGCCCTCTGATTCCCAGTTCTCCACTTATTATCCTAACACCCCGTATTCCAATCATTCCAGAACAGTCCCTTTCCTCACCCTTTGCAGCTGAGATGCAGAGCGTTGATAGCTTTGTGACTACATTTTCTGAGGCAGTTGATACACAAGAACCACCTGCCGAAAAATCCAAAATAGACACCCAAGATGATATGGGGCAAGTGGCTGCTACACAAGAACCAGCCACTGACCCAACAGGTGACACACAAGAACCACCTGTTGGGGATGCAAATGCCCAAATGAACGCGGAACAACAATCCTCTCATCCACTAGAGCCTGCAGGTACGCAAGCCCCGCCTACCATAGCCTCCCTGCAGGAAGAAATTGAGTTTTTAAAATCCCAGATTAAAGATTATCAACATGAGATAATAACGGTCAAGGAAGCCTATCAAAATGAATATAATCTCCACTTCCTAGCACGGCTAGCAACGGTAACAGAAAAGAGTCAGTATAATGAGTACATGTGCAGTGAATGTGGAGAATTATACACTCAAGCAGGATATAAGGTAGTACAGGGCAATCCACCACCCCCTGCTGCTACAGAGAAACCTGCTGTTGTAATAAAAAAAGAACAACCTGCTGTTACACAAGAACCAGCAGGGAGAGCAACAGAAGAAATACAACAACCTGCTACCACACAAGAACCAGCAGGAGTTGCAGGAGTAGAATAAGAAAAACCCGCTGTTACACAAGAACCAGCAGGTTTTCCAAAAGCTGTAAAAGAAGAAATACAGCAGCCTGCTGTCACACAAGAACCAGCAGGAGCTACAGGAGCAAAGAAAGAACAACATGTTGTCACACAAGAATCAACAGGTTTTCCAACAGCTATGGAGGAAGACATGGTACCACCATGGCCCACCCAAACTATTGTAGAACAAAGATCCTTTATTGACGCTTATGCACAGACTGAAGTCACTGAACTCCACTGTGTCAAGGAAGCGTATGTACAGACTGAACTCACTAGAATCCACAGTGTCAAGGATGCCTATGCACAGACTGAAACCCCTTCTATCAAAAATGCTCACACGGAGACCTCTAGCTTTCAACAGTTAAAGGACACATGGAGAATAGAATATGAGCTCTCACAAGGAAAGGCATTCCAACAGCAGAAGGCACTCTGGTTCAACTATGCATATAGAAATTGGGATGCATTGGAACAGTCTAGAGCCCAGCATGAAGAAAATAAGGAGGTAAAAGCTAGGCTATCCCGTGCTTTTGATCTGCTTCAGAGGGTATTGGCTACAAGAAAGCCCTCTTTTAACTATGCAATATTCTTGAGAGAATGCCTGGCATTCTTACAAATAAAAGCAATAAGAGATGGAAGATTGTACCAAGTAATACACCTGACCAGTTTATTGCAACATTCAAGGAAGCACCACATAACGATCAAAACTTTCTTTGTGAACTCTATCTTCATAATGAGGCTATGCCTGAAGATAGAGCGATGAATATACTTCCTGTTGTTGGTGATATTCAATTAAGAGCATTTATCTCTTTTCTAGCTAATCAGTTAACTTGGAAAAATGCCTACATGTCAGCAGAACATAATGAGAACAACTGCCTCCTGTGGATTCGAAATGAACCACATAATCTAGCTACTTTCATTGCACAACATCGGAATTATGTAAGTAATCCAAAATTGGCTGACCATATAAAGAAGCTACAGGCAGGGGTTTTGCAGGACTGCCAGCATTATGTGAAAACAAAAGGGGCACTGGCCGTTGAAGCAAATAAGTTATTCTGGGAACATTGTCCCAAAGAAAGACAGGAATACCACCCCTACAATCCCCTCAATCTCCAGGTAGCGATTTCACGCATACCTTTTTATGTTAAATGTATGGAAAACTATGCGGAGAAATGGATCGGCTACCATTTTCATTTCCCTCTCTTATGGTTACCTGGTCGGCAATACAAAGCTCATTATAAACTAACCAAGAAGGAGGAGGTAGCAGCATGGCAGTAGATACAAAATGTTCAGGGATTCAGAAGTAAGTCGGATAAAGCCTTCTCGAGCTACCCTATCAGCAACTTACATTGTTCATCCCAGTTCTCCGACTCAGACGTTGCATGAGGACATGCAACCCTTTCAGTTGGGGGGGATGTTAGGACTCTGAATTGTCTACTTTTGACCCTACATTTTGTTATGATATTACTCTTTTTAACCTATGAATTGAAACCCTTGATATCATTTTTGACCTCATCATCCCAAGGTATGAAATAACTCTCCTCATTTGCTATATGATTAATTATTCAACACATATTCATGTTATCTTTACAATTAATCTTTGGAAATTAGCTAAGTCACTGACAGTTGATTGGAATTGTTCAAAGTCCACAAAATCATGATTCATAGTTGCTGCAACACCAGGAACAGCAACTGTGCAGTTGCTGCAACACCAGAAGTAGCAACTGACTAAAGTGGGAAATGTCTTAATTCGCAACAGCAACTGTCCGAAGCTGGGAAGACTATACTCGGCCGATGATGATAAAGCAGGATCAAGTCAATCCAGCCATAGACGCGGGAACACCAGGAATAGCACGAAGTATTTTAAGGGACGGTTAAGATGCACTGAATCAACAACAACAGTAGAGTAACCAAAGATAGCATGAGGAATCTGAGGAAATAGACGAAGATCATCCGTTTTGCAACAACGGAAAGAACCGATTAACCAAGGATGACAAAGATAATATATGGTTGTAACAATATGCTGTAACATGAATCACTTTCCTATTTTTGTACAGAAGAATTAAACTGTAGGACAATCTATTGTAATAGATGTCTCCTCTATAAAGAGGAGACATCTATAGTTGAAAGACTAGCGTGTGATACTGCATCATTGTAGTGCTAAAGGTCGGAACTTCTGTTGTAATTGAACTCTTGGCAGATGAATAAAGTTTTGTTCTGAGCATTTCAATTTAGTATTTGTGTGCGGGGGAATCTTGTGAGAGGGACAGGGCCCACCTTTTTCAAAAGATTCACCCATTCCTTTCCTGTTAAGTGTGTGTTAATTCTGTATGTGTTTAGCCTTGCTTCTGGCATTTTCCTTTTGCTGATACGCTGTTCCTTTAATCGATTGGTGCTGTGAGAAGTGTGTCACCGGTGAATAGGATTTTGGTGTGTATTGGCGACTGATCATAGAGGCAGGTGCTGGGCGTCCTTATTCTGAGGACAGGGTCCTGGTCCTCTGTTACAAACAACCATCATTTTTTTGCAGATTTGTTACCTTTACTTAATTTCATTTCATTCCTGCAATAGTTTAAGACTGCTGTAACACAGAGTAAGTGTTTGATAGGAATTAGATTTGTTTTACTACAACTTTTAATGCTTTTGAAATTAAAGTACATACAGTACGAGGTCACCTTTGAAATAAAAGGACTTTCCTGGGTTGACAAATTAATGTGGTGCTCAACTGTTAATCAATAACAATTCGAGCGACCAACATGTACCACTTTATTTGACTTATGAATTTACAATGACTATTTAAAATTGTAGTTTCCGTGCAAATTTATATCATAATATCCATCAACTGTTGTACAAAATTTCAAACACCTTATTAAGTTGCCTACACTATATGAAATTTCAGCCATTATAAGAAATTTCTGTGGAAGAACGTTGTGAACTCTTGAATTTTTCAATACTTGGTTTTATTTTGGTGCATGAAGATTAATGGTGAAATTTTTTCAAGTGCTTTACCAACCTTTCAAGATTGATCCATTGAGGGATATATATTTTCACGTGAAGGGAATAAGTTTAGGGTTTTTCTTCATTCTTCCTTTGTTGATTTGATGAGTAGTTAATGCCATGCTTTGTTCTTCCTTATGGTTCATTAGCTAAAGTATTGAGTAATGTTATCAAGTCATTAGATGGTGAAGGATGTCTTCCATTAAATCTCCTTCTTGTAGACCATCAAGTTCATTGTTGATATATTTAGGTGAGGGATTACTCTACCTTTTGGTGCTAGTCTCAAATTCTAATTTTTGAAGGAAATAAGCCAACTTATTGGAGGGTTTCCTTCTTGGCCTCATTTTTTGCTTGATTCATAATGACTCCATTGCCCTAGTTGGATCTGACATTGATCTTATTGTCCTTCCATCACTTTAAAAAATCCCAAAAAACTCCAAACTTCATTTTTCTAAGGATACTCTCAATGTGACCTTGTACTTCATTATTTGCACATCGTAATCCTAATATGGAATACTCCCCTTGAGCTAAAGGAAATACAACCTAAAGAAAAAATTGACAAGTTTTGGAGGTGATAGTGGTGACCTTACTAAAGGTTAATGGTTTCCCTCAAATTGTACCTCGTGCATTAGGGCTTTCATTATTATATATAATTTGGGTTGCGATAAGGGATATCAAGTCATGTCCTTCGGAAAAGGGCATCCCCTATCATTAATACATTATTAATCAATATGTATTTTATGACTAAATTGCATAATAGTTTGTATTAACCATAGTAGTAATATACCCTAGGTATATTACCAGTCTTCTCTTTGAATATGCTTTGTCCTCAAAACTTGGGTAATAAACACTTTTTTTAATATAATGAACCATCTTCTTGTATCTTTCACCTATGTGATAAGGTTGAGGACATGAGATGATATGGATTTTGAAGCTTTGAACAATATTGTTGCATTGAAAAAGGATTAATCCAATTTAGATAGATTTTTTATAGAACTCTTTGATGATAATAGTCTAGATTTGATCTTCTTTATTGTTGACTTCAAGATGTATTGATTTTTGGTTGCTATAATATGTAAGAACAACATTGACATTGACATGTTGATTCTTGCGTATTTTCTTTTTTGTGGTATATGGTATCCTGATAAGTTGATCTTTGTTAATTTTTGGTTTAATCTTTTCATTATATACTTGAGGCGTTAAGTTGATATTTGATATTTTTGTATTCATTAGTGTGTTGATGACTTCATCAATGATGTTTGATGGATTTTCAACCATTGGTGAATCTCTAGGTGTTCACTTGTCACTTAATTTATTTTTTGAATTCATTTTTTGGATGCTCTTTCATTGATAAAACATAATCAATAATCATTCTTTGGTTTTACTTATGTTTGATCAACTTTGTTTTATCTGCATCTTGAAATTATAAAAACTTCCTTGATTCACTGGTACCCATGGATGTCTCTTGCCCACTTTCAGGATTTATATATGCTTTCGTTTTATTTATTTTTTATTTCCATATGTAGGGTCTGACTAATATTTTTCAAACCATTCATTTCCTTGTCTTTATCCAACAAGTATCTTATTCTTTTGTCTTTGGAATCTTAGTCACATTGAGCTACAACATGTTGTCAACTCAATGCTTGATCATTTACTTTTTAGTCACATATTTTATTCTCCATTCTCGCAATTGTTTCTTGAACTCTTTTGTCTTGTTAATATGTTCTTTTAATTTACATTTTAGGATATGTAGTTCGATTTTCCTTAGCATGTTCAAGATCTTTAATTTGCCTTGACTCTAGTTCTCAAGGTAAGAAAAATCTTCATTTTTGTAAATAATAACCTTGTCAACTCCTTCCAAATGATCTTGTAGTTTTTGTATTAACTCTTGGTTACCTTCAAGGATCACTTCTAATACATCATTCAAATCCTATAATGAGGGTGTTATTGAATATCCTTCCATAATACCATCTTACTACATTACTCCTTCTAGTAAAATGACAATCTTTTTATTTAATTTTAAGATAAACTGCCAATATTTTATCTAATTATATTAATATTTCTTTAATTATATGTTAATAGTTTTTAATTATATAATTAATATGATTTGAAATAAAAAAATATAATTTAAGTGTTTTAATTATTAATTATTTATATAAAATTTATCTATTTCAATTGCCCTTAGATTTATTCATTAATAATTAATTCAACATACCAATATAAATAAACATTCTTTAGCTTCCTTGAATTGATGCTTTTCATTTTAATAATAGTCACTTTTCCTTTTTCCAACCACATGATACGTAGACAAAATTTAAAATAAGATCACATCAAATGATTTTTAATTACCATACTAATTTTTTTTAACAACGAGAAAATAACCTGTTATTTTTGGCTGATCATTACGTTTTTATAATTTTTAAATTACACTTATTACCTGAATTTTATCAATTTATTGGTATCCGAAAAGTCATATATAGATTAATTTCTTGAATAGAAATGAAATGAAATAAAATAAAATGATATTTTAAAGTCTACACGACTAAAAATAATCTATAAATATCATATAAAAAATGAACACTTATTTTCACAATTTCACACTTTATGTTTTAGTTGTTTATAATGAGACTTTTTGAAAGACTTTCCGATGGCTTCTTCCGGTCAAAATCCGGCAGTAATTTTTTGGAATCGCAAGTTTGATAAATAATTTCTGCACAATCAAAGCGTCCCAGGGGTTTTTCAGGGTAAAATCATTTTAACTGCAACAAATCAAGATCTAACCTCAATTTCTTCCGCAGGATTCCGTCACCGAAATCTCCAAAAAATCGCATTATAGACAACTCCATTTATATATGTTATAATATAGCTTATTATATTTAAAGAGCTCATTAATGTTATCATTATCCCCAGCTGATTCTGCAACTTCTCAACCTAATGGAATTTAAGAGGTGATGGCCCTCCTGCTCAATGCAATTGTTGGGTTCTGTCGACAATTCTGTAAAAATTATTATGTGGCTTCTGCGCATCGCGATTGTCTGGTTTTGTTGCTGACAATTTTGTAAAATTATTACGCTACAATTTTGTCTGGTTTTGTTACCGTCAACGCAAGGCTGTTCCCTTTGTTTTTTGCATTTACATGATAAGTTAGAGAGTAGTTTGGAATAAGTAGGTTGTGCTATTCCAATTCTGGTAGTATGTAGTTATTATCTTTATCTTTTTATTTTATTTTGATCGTATTATTTTTATTTTGGCCATATTTTATGGTGAAGAGTTATTTTGATGGCCACAATCCATTCATTTTTTTTTGACTTATTTTTATTAAAAACAAGTTTATTAATTTATATGATAATTAAATATGAAAAATCTATTTATATTATGTATAACAAATTTAGATTCATCTTAATTCTCGATTTATTATGCATTGAGAGGGATCAGGTTTTTCTAGGTGAAAACATTTTTAGATTGATCAAACTTGAACAAAGATTTACACCTAGAAGGGGACATATGATAGACTCAGAGTCAAGATGGATCTATGTTATTAATGTATCCTATTTTTACAGTGTTGAGATTGAAAGTTATCAATGTAAAAGAAGAATGAGAAAGATCTCAAAAATTGTGTGCTTAAGTTGTAAGGTCAAATTGTTACCGTAAGTTGGTTATAAGTGCATGGTTTCATCTTGTTTTTTTGTCATTGTTCAAGATATATGTAAATTGTAAACATTGTTAAATTGAATTAAGGTTTTGTTATGTCCTTAGCTCTTTATGGGGCATGTAAAATCCATGTTGAACATGGAAGAAACAAATTACACATTCACATCACATTACTTTATATGTTATATATATAATTGCTTTATATATAGATATAAATAATATTGATATTGAAATATTTTACTTAATGTTGAAATTGAAATATTTTATTTATGACCCACATTGATTTTCTTCTACTTTTTTGTTATTAATATTATTTTACATGTTCAGTGTAATCTTCATATTAAGCATTAAAATGTTTACACATCTCCCATAATTTTTTTTACTTTGATTTATAATCAACATAGTTTTGTTTTGGTTATTAATATTTTTTTACTTCATGTTGAGTATGGAAAGTATTACACATCTCCCTCACACCCATTGAAAATTAATATTGAAATATTTTGTTGAATTGGGTACTATATTTTATTTATGGCCAATGTCAAGTCTATATTAAGCATTATAGGAATTACACATCTCCCTCCTATAGAGCATGAAATACCAATTTATTTTTTGTTTTTATTTTTAATTAATTTATCTCTCTTTTAGAAAGTTGATATAAAGTTATTTTATTGAAGGTGGTCATTAAATTTTTTTTATTTACCAACAATATTGAAATACATTTTTTTTGTGATTTATATGTGTTTTTCTTAGATGCCACATGTCAACTCCTTGTTGATCATGGAAGAAATTACAGATCTCCCCCTTATTGGGTTGTAGAATGCAATAACCAAAACTTGGAGGGAGTGACTTCTTACAAATATGTTGGAATCAATCTTCAACATAAGCTTAATTGGAACTATAATAGTGAAAAAATGATAAATGGAGGGGGGAACTTATTATGAACTTGAAAACAATTGTAGGTCAACAAACCTTTTGCTATTGGATAATAAGAGAATCTTCTTTGAGACTCTTGTTGCTCCTATTTTCTTATGTGGTTGTGAATTCTAGAGTTGTAGCATGACTAGAAAATCATGGAGAAAGATTAAGCAAATCCAAATGCATTTTAAAACTTATAAACTCAAATAAACAACAATACATCCTATCTTGTGCTCCTCATAAAAGTGATTCTTTCATCCAATGAGAGTATGACCACAACATGACTATGATTAGATGCCTTGTTGGTATTATGAACAACCATGAAGAAGTATTTACACATAGAAAATCATACAAGAACAACAAAATACTTCTAAAGACCACACTTTTAATGACACATCACAGTCTCACTTATATCAATATAGTACATGAGACCTAATAATATTGCATTGATATTCCCATAACAAAATTTCCACTATCGTTAATTGGTTCTACCATATCCATTACTATCCCTTCAATATATCCATAAATATCTTAGCTAATTCTATGTGATTTCCATCCCTTACAACTTCTCTCATTGTCCTCATCTTTGATAATTTTGTAGAAATTTCACCGTAGATCAGCTGATAATGCAATATACTAAAGCAAAATACTTGATCTACTTCTACTATCAAACTTTGTGGAAGCTTAATCGATTTTGAGCAAGATCAATTGGAACACATATAACAAAGAAGAAGATTCAATCACACATGAAACATAGAAGAATGTTCTGGGGAAAGCCTCAGCTAAAAACCCCGCTATCTGTATTATCATACAAGTGGAAATATCTCACGATTACAAAAAGCTTTAGCTCACAAGCTATCCAGCTCTCAGTACAATCCCTCATTGCTACTCATAGACAAAATAGACAACCCATATGCCTTCCTTCAGTCCTCCAAGCCTCCTATTTCTTTGCACAGTTTTTTCTGGGTCCTCCCGCTGCAACCTGTGTGATTCTCACCTCACACACAACACTAACCTCTGAAATAACTGCGCAATCTTGAAGGAGATAATTCCTTCTGCATGGATGAGTTTTCTTTATAGGAAAATTCCTCCAACTGATAGTACATTGTCCTTGTCTTTAATCTCAACTGGGTCTCTGTCTGAACTGACATGCATGAGTTATTTATGAGAGAATATTCAGTCATATGGAGAACACTAGTTGCATGCATGCATGCATTAACTAACTGAACTCACAATTAGTTCCTCCAACTATTTGGAACGAATGTAACTGGAGTTAACTCAGTGAACTGAGCTAACTAATTACAACTCAAATACAACTCATCCTTATCTCCTTAATTAAGGGATAAGTTCCTCAATCAAAGGGATAACTGTTGCATGTCTTCACAAAGACTTCATGTTTGAATTTCTCCAACTAATTAACTCAAGATGAATCAATTAATTATTTTTCAAATAGCTAGTGAGACTAAATTCGAATTTTAATTCTCAATTTTGATTCAAGGACAAATCAAAATTGGAATGTATCCCGAAATGCTATTTATAGCAATGCTATTTTTAACATTTATATTTTTTTCTATTTCCAATAGAGTTAAAGTATATCCTGAAATTCTATTTATAGCAATGCTATTTTTAACATTCTTGTTGCTATTTTCAACACTCCCTCTCAACAAGAAAGGCATTCAACTCGAACCCAATCCTGAACCTTTGGAATGTTTTTCATGCAACACTTCTTTCAAGTGTTGTTGCTCTAGCAACTCAACACAAAAAATATCCAACCTGAATCAGAATGATGCCTCTGTCATCAAAGTCTCTGACTGCTATTGCCTTTGTCGATTGAAAACTCTGCACCTTTGTGCTCTTCAATATCTGACTGCTCGAGCCTCTGTCACTTTGATCTCTGACTGCATCAATCACACTGATTCCTCCTGTTGCATCTGTGCTGCTGCTAGTCCTATCTCCCAGCTTGCATCTGCACTGCACCTCCTCTCTTCATGTAGCATCGTGCTGCCCACTGCTGCACTGCACCTCAGTTACCGAGAAGTAAGTAACTGATCTCCCAATTGACCTCCCTGTTGGGCTAGAAACACACTCTGATTCTGAAGCTCCCTTTGCCACTCCATCTACATCTGTCTCTACCCACTCAGCTAGTCCTGCTACTCCTCATCAGGGTTCCCGTAACAAGGTCTAATCAAAGAGGTTGGGTACCTCAAGGATCCTACCCCTATTTCAGCCTTCTTGGGACTATCACTTCACATTGCCCCACCTCACATCTAGAGGTATGGCTACATGTGATCCCTCTACTGACTTGGCTCGAAATTTCCCCCTAGTAGAGGTCTCTACATGAGTGGATGCTTCCACTCAATCTCCTCTCGGCTTCTCTAGTTGTAGCGGCTCCACAACCTCCTAAAGCTGCTTCACCAATTGTGGCTCCTCCACAATTGTCCGAGATCTTCTGGCACTGCATGTTGAGAGGTAGTGTACTCTCCCTCTCAACCACCAAGTCTCCAACGGTTGCCTTGCTCCTCAAGGCTCATCATGCATCTTGAACCTCAAGAGAATACATGTTCTTGACTTGTGAACCGATCTGCTTCATCTGTCTTGTGGTGATGTGTCTAAGGAAAACCTTTCCCTTACTGAAGACTACATCATGTTAGTGTCGGTATCTTCATCCCTCCGTCAGAGATCAAAATCTCTTGTTGCATTGCATATTAAGTGTCTCGCTCGATCAGCTGCATTCCATTAGGAGCATGGATCATCTGACAATAGTGGCTTGTTGTACATTTTCCCTCATGTCCTTTACCTGCTGGCCCATTTCCATTCATCAAGATCATCTACAGGCACTTTCTGTCTTTAAATTTGCAAGAGTCATTTCTAGGGTTTCAGTTTCATTAGGTCTAGGGTTTCATCAAAAAGGTCTTCAAAATGTCCAATAACAGTCAGCAGGTGCATAAGGAGGTTGAATAAAGTTCCAGTACCAATAAGTTTCATAATCAATTGCTCAAAAATGTATTTTTCCTCAAAACCTTTTTTTGAGGAAAAACAAAGTATTTTAGGTTTTTGTTGTATAAATTCATGTCATTTCAGTTCTCTTGTATGTAAATCACTTCAGTGGCAACCCTGGTCACCTTGCCAAGCTTCAGCAGCTCCATCCCCTACAAGGCAAACAAAAAATCAAGTCATTCAGTTCATCAAAGGCACAAATAGAGTAAACTACCCAAAAACAGAGTTGAAAACGTAAGTCACATTGCAAACATTATAAAAGTGGGTTTTATGAAGGAAAATCCAGAAGCTCTTGTATATAAATCATCTTTACAATTCAAAAAGCTCATTGGCACTCAAAGAGGAAAGATTGAGCAAAGTGAAGGTCGTGTTGGAGAAAGGAAGCAAAATCGCAGCAAAGAGTTGCAGTTTTGGAGGCGCGGCGCATTGGGTGAGAGGCGCGGTGCATACAAGTGGCGCAGTGCATTGGCCCACCCTCCATAGTGTTAAATTTATACTGGTGCGACGCATATAGGAGGCGCGACGCATAGAGCTGCCAAGCCCGATTTCATCATAAACTCCCTCAAATTGCCAAAATTGCTCAAATCTTCTAGTGTGCAAGTAAGTCAAGCCCTTTTCCTTGATAGTGAAAGAGTTTTTCTTAAAAATTTATGGTGGTTTAGTATGAAAAAACACAAACCCTACTTCCTTGCAATTTCTCAAAAAACGAGTGCCTAGGGTTTGCATTTGTCATTTTGCTACCAAGTCCACTCCACCATTCCCTTACTCTTTGACTCCTCCATTTATTTTCCCAGTTCATCCACTCATTCCCTAACTCTCATATTCCTAAAAAACAAATCATTCACCCCTATCCCCAATTCCCATTTTCCCAAATCCTAACTACAAAATCCCCAAACCCTAATTGTTGTCCCTAAGCTTACATATTATTCCCTAATCCCCTATTTCCCAAAAAACCTGTCATAACATTCCCAAAACCCCTCATACCCTCTCCCTCCACAGTCCCTCATATATTCTTACCCTTGGTGGCTGAAAACTAAAAACACCATAAAAATATTCATACTCATTAAGAAAACTCACACACTAGCAAACATGGAGTCTGATCCTTCATATGACCGAGATGAAGAGACACACAGTGACTCTCCTACAGAAATGCATGCACCATGGAGACACCACAAGGGTGGAAAACATATGCGAGAGGAGCCTACTACACTTGCCGAGTTGCAAGCGTGCCCTCTTACCATCACATGCTTCCAACACCAATCCTGTTATCAGTTCTGTGAGATGGTTGCTAGAGTCCAGTATCATCATGAGTTGGCCCGTTGTTTGTGCTTCATCTACATAATGGCCAAACCACTTTAGCTGGTGTGACATTCACCTTAACACCGAAGTCCATTTCTCTAGCAACCAGCATTCCTAATATTCGAGAGCAATGGAATAAAAAGCAACAAATTGACAAGGAACATTATGAGCCATACATCAAGCCCGGTTATTTGGGACAACTCCGTAGAGTTTTTCCCTTACGGTACATGAAAGATTCATATGCTCCTTTGGTGAAACTTATAATGAAATATCAGCTGTGAGGGCCGATTTTCTCACCTATATGCCTATCATATCAGATTGTTGATGCACTTTACCAGGGTGAGAATGATGAATCTCCCCTACTTCATGTGCCGAAATATTGAGAACTAGTATAACAAAAGACTCCTCAACAATAATTTAATAGTATATATCATTTTTCTCTCATTAAAATTGTGGTCATGCATTAGCTTAGTTTACAGGGCATCTCATGGGAGGATTTCATCACTCATGAGTTCTTCACACCTCCTCAGGGACCTCCAGAGGCTTTTCATATGACAGGTGGACCTTCACATCAGTAGGAGGGTCATGAGACACAGACTGCTAGTGTGCCGGTGTTTGTCACCTATCAAAGGGCACTAGACGATTGTTTGCAGCAACAAAGCGAGTACTATCTCCACCTAGGGTGGAAGGGGTCTCACTTCATTCATTAGGATAGAAGGTTCAGGACAAGGGCAAGAGGCCATTACATGATGAGGGGCCTTCAGGAGAGCAGGAGACCGATTTCATTCTCATCCAGGATGATGACACTGATTTGGGCCCACAAAGCTCAAAGCTCAAGGAGGTCATCCAAGAGCAACATGCGGACATCAATGCTTTGTACCTCAACTTAAAAAGAGCTAAGTGGATAATAAAGTACCTGGAGCAAAGAAACAAGCAGCTAGATGACCAACAAACCATTATGGAGTTGCAAAACATACAAGAAAACTGCCAAGTTGCTAAGAAGAGGAAAGTGAAGCTCACATCACTTGAGCAAGAAATCAATGCCGATCGAGAATCATGGCTTCAGAGAGTAAACATCCACTTAGAAAGGTTGCTAGAGAAGGCTAACAGGGAGAAAGAAATGTTGAGGCATATGGCCTACCATTACATGGCGAGGAATAAAAGTTGCAAGGCAAGAATCAGAAGCTTGAAAGCAAAGTTGAAGAGGGCATCAAAGAGGCGAAAGGAGCAAGATAGAATTCAGATATTGGCTGAGGCTTCCTTGGCCCGACACAACACTTGATGGAGAACACTCAGCCCAGATTTCAAAAAATTTGGGGCACTTTTTGCATTTTTGGAATTTTTGGGCTAAAACACAGAATTTTCTGCCCAATGCGCTGCGCCACCTGGCGCTCGCTTTTTATGGAGGCCTCCTTTTGATTAAAAATCAACATTTTTTGATTTTTCATGAAAAACTATGCATGCTCACCAATGGACAAGAAATTTTGATGGGTTTTGAGCCCCCAAAAAGGTCAAAAACACCCCAAAAATGACCTTTTCTGCCCCTTTTTGGACACACAGGAAGCAGTGTTGGGAAAACTTAGTTTTGGAGGGGCAAATGGAGGCCAAATTCAAATATTCGACTTGTTTTGGAAATTAGACAAGCAGACCTTTCCAACAAGCACACTTGGGGTAGATTTTGACACCGGGAAAACCTCCAAAAGTGGCTGCAAACAGGTGCTACACATAGGGAAATCAGAGCGACGCATTGGGGAAATTTTGCTCAGTTTGACCAAGTATACTTTGTTTTTCACCTAGTTACTTGACAGTTTGACTTTTCTCCTTCTTAATGTCAAACTTATGATGTAATTTAATGTAAATTTATGGATCTAGATGTAATTATGTCAAATTTTTGCTCATGGAGGTAGATTCATCTATCAAAAAGTAGTTTGCAATTGAATGAATCAGTTCCCTAGTTTCTAGAGGCAAGCTACTCCACTGCCTAATTTTTGGTTCTCAGTTTAGAATTAGTTGTAACAGCTCCTAACTTCGGAGCTCAACCCCTAGAGGCTAGGATGAGTTATGGTTTGTCTATATCTTGTGATTTTTCAGTCATTAGCATGGTTGGACTTTTGAGAAAGCTTGGAGCTTCATTGTATACTCATATTAGCAGTTTTGGCTAAGGAATAGACTAGGGTTTGTAGTAGTCTTTGGGATTCATGTGGCATATTTCTTTGATATTGTGCTTTCCTTTGTAATTGTGAGTTCACTTAAGTTTTATGTATGCCATTATCTATCTTGTTTCTTCTTAACTAAAATAAACAAGGATATAGGTAGAATCCATTGAAATTCCTGTGCTCTACCTAGGGTTTGCTTAGTTCTTGATGTTTTCAGCTATTTGAAGAGGATCCATGAGGTTTTCTTGCCCTCTTCAACTCCTCACCTGTCTAAATCTCTCCATCTCATTCAATTTGAAGTGCCAAATCAGTTGCCTACCTTGCCCCATAGAGATCTCTACAAAACTGAGCCTCATTCCTTAGACCCAAATATGCCTTTCCCTCTGAGCCAACAAAAACATCATTAAATTCAATCAAACCCTTTTGCACACATACCTAGCCTAAAATCAGTCTTCATTCAAGTCATCTCAAGCCTCATTGATCATTTTTGCTGAGATTGACAGGAGAGAGCCCTCTCCCAACCTAGTAGGGCTAGCTACCAGGTTAAGCGTGGTTTGATGTTACCCTAGATCCTACCTTTCTCAGCCTGAGGTAGATTCGGGCACTAACACATCATAGCCTTTGTCCTCCAGCATCGCGATCGATACCAAGTTATATATTCAGTCCTGGCACATACTTCACATTTGTCAAGGTAATGCGAGCTCCATGCTCCCTCTGAAAAGAAACCGTGCCCATTCCTGAAACACTATACTTTTCATCATTACCCATCTGTATGAGTATCTTGAGGTCTTTCTCCTCCAAGGTACTAAAAAAGCTCTTATCGTCGGTCATGTGGAATGAGGCTCCACTGTCAATAAACTAACCACAACCCATCATCAATGAAACCATGCATGAGATGAGGGTAAAATCCAATTCGAACTGACAAGCCAATGCCTCACCTTCAGATCCTTCTGAGGATCCCTTCTTGGACTTCTTCAATGGACAATTAGTTGCATAATGGCCCACCTCATGACAATTAAAGCATCACACTTTAGATTTGCAATCTTCTTCCCACCATGAGAAGAACTCGATTTGGGATGAGAATCCTTCTCCTTCCCTTTCCTTGCCTTACTGGCTAAGGCTAGATTTTCTTCATCATCCTTGGATGATGAACCATCTCTAGTGCTCGTCCTGATCTCCTCCTGCACGATATCTGACCACAGTTGTTCCCAATCCGACATTTTCTCTCTTCCTTGTATATTGTTCTCCTGGTAGATATGCCAACTCTTAGGAAGACCAAGGAGAGCAAGACTCACCATTGCTCTGATAAACTATAGAACTTTTTCTACAAAACCTCGCTCCGATACCATGTAGAAATTTCACCGTAGATCACCTGATAATGCAATATACTAAAGCAAAATATGTGATCTACTTCTACTATCAAACTTTGCGGAAGCTTAATCGATTTTTAGCAAGATCAATTGGAACACATATAGCAGAGAAGAAGATTCAATCACACATGAAACACATAAGAATACTCTGGGGAAAGCCTCAGCTAAAAACCCCGCTATTTGTATTATCATACAAGTGGAAATATCTTAGGATTACATAAAGCTTTAGCTCACAAGCTATCCAACTCTCAGTACAATCCCTCACTGCTGCTCATCGACAGAATAGACAATGATATGCCTTCCTTCAGTCCTCCAAGCCTCCTATTTCCTTGCGTAGTTTCTCCTGGGTCCTCCAGCTGCAATCTGTGTGATTCTCACCTCACACACAACACTAACCTCTGAAATAACTGCATAATCCTAAAGGAGATAATTCCTTTTGCATGGATGAGTTTCCTTTATAGGAAAATTCCTCCAACTGATAGTACACTATCCCTGTCTTTAATCTCAACTGGGTCTCTGTCTGAACTGACATGCATGAGTTATTTATGAGAGAATATTCAGTTATCCGGAGAACACTAGTTGCATGCATGCATGCATTAACTGACTGAACTCACAATTAGTTCCTCCAACTGTTTTGGAACTAATTTAACTGGACTTAACTCAGTTAACTGAGCTAACTAATTACAACTCAAATAAAACTCATCCTTATCTACTTAATTAAGGGATAACTTCCTCAATCAAAGGAAAGGCTATTGCATATCTTCACAAAGACTTCATGTTTGAATTTCTCCTACAATTAACTCAAGATGAATTAATTAATTATTTTTCAAACAATTAGTGAGACTAAATTCGAATTTTAATTCTCAATTTTGATTCAAGGACAAATCAAAATTGGAATATATCTCAAAATGCTATTTATAGCAATGCTATTTTTAGCATTTCTATTTTTTTCTATTTCCAATAGAGTTGGAGTATATCCTGAAATGCTATTTATAGCAATGCTATTTTTAGCATTTCTTGTTGCTATTTTCAACAAATTTGTAGACTTATAGAGTAAGTCTACTTACATTAATATATTATAACAATTTCATTATATCATAAGTATTTCTATGATATAATGAAATTCATACCATATAAATAAGTATGAAGTATGAATGATTCAATATGTATGTCTTGAGTTTTCTTCATTTTTAGTATTCTACACTTTGCATTGCCTTCAGTCTTCCTTCATCTTCATTTGTATCTTCAATTGCCACTGTATTTCTGTATCAAGACATGTTGTATCATTCTTTGATAAGTCTAGCTCTTGAGTAGTCATTTGAATTGCATCATCTTCATATCAAGGATTTGTTTAGTTTACTTTAACCTTCCCATAGGTTTTCTATGGATTAACTTTGAATCATTATATCATACTAAGAGTTTTCTTGGTTCACCTCTTTTTTTTTTACCTTTTTTTTTTTTTTTTTAATGAGATCAATTGTGTTATATTGATTTTAAAAAAAGAGGCATAAGCCTTGATACATGGAGTTTTTTACCAGAGACCTGATCTAATCTACAAGAGTGTTTTTTTCCTTATTTTACATACAACTGATGGTTGCTTGACTTACCTACCTCATTTGTCTTATAGACCCTTACAAACTGATTCAGGGGATGTGTCTGAATGAGAAATTTCTGTTAATTCTTGATTCTCCTTGTTTTCTGAGACAAGCATTATTTTCCATCTCATTAGGTCGACCATTTTTCACCCTTAATGTTAGAAAACTATATATTACGGAGCAATGGAATGCATAAAATATTGCAGAAATATAAACACATAAAACACATAAAAAAAGAGAGACACAGATATACGTGGTTCACCCAGTTTGAGCTACATCAACGGAGAAACAAATAGTCCTTCTTTTATTATATTATCCAGTAAACTGAAGAGATACAACCTACAACAGATCTGCTGAAACTCCCTCTTCGCTCTCAATCTCCTCCCTTTTCCTTACTCAGAATACAGATATACATAGACGCAATACAATTCTCTCATATATAGTGAGGGGTTGCCTTCTAGGGAAAAAAACCCTAAATTAAACATAACTTCTACCATTAGATCATCCGCCTAATGAACAACCCAAATTGACTAGAAATTACTAGACTTTTACAAGGCAATTTTACACCTATTTTTAGCTTCGGGGGTACTGCCCCTGAACCCCCGCCGGGGGACCACTGGCCCCCATACCCCTCAGTAGGGGGGAATTAGCCCCCTTGGACCCCTCCAGGAGGGACAAGTCCCCCCTCGCACCCCCTCGCGTGGAGGGGTGTACAGTTTTCATTGGGTATACATCTGGCTGAAACCTTTGAATACAGAAGATAATCAGGCTCCACACCTAACACTTAAAACATGATAATAAGAGATATCACCTGTATTACTTATATGATTCTAAATTCTGGAGATTATTTTTCTAAGGCCCGCATTAGAGGGGATCGTCTTTTTGATTATTTGCTGAATAAGGATTGCAAAATCACCAATTATTATTGGATTTGTGATTTTGGAGTCCCTTAGAATTTGAACTCCTAGCAAAAGGCCATAAGCCTCAACTCTGTTGTTTGATACTTTACCCAAACCCCACTAGAAGGAAGAAATTTCAATTATGTTATAGTCAAAGATGATACTCCCGACACCTGCACAACCATGATTGTATTTTGAGGCCCCATAAAAGAACAAACATGTCCTTGATTGGGAGAAAATATAGTCTTTGAATTCCTGATTTTTAAAGAGGATCTTCCATTTGACATGATTGATATTTGTTTTTTGTATAAGGGGATATAGAGGAATTTTGTCAATTACGAAGCCCAACCATTGTTTCTCTTCAATTTGCAGAGAGTTTAGATCCATTTTGTTGTTACCTTTTGAAAGGATAGATTAAGTCATCAAACTCCAGGTTTTAGCCATGATCTTCCTGTTGCCAGGCTTTTTATTTTGAAAGATGAGTTTGTTCCTTGCCAACCATAATTGCCAGCATAAAAGTGCTGGAAGGTTTGTCCATAAGCTCTTCAACGAGATTTTTTTTTTTTTTTTTTTTTTTTTTTTAAGTATAAGGATAATGAGATTTCAAGTTGATGATAAATTATGAAATGTTGGGGCTGGGATTTATGTGAGTGAGAAGAGGATTGGTCATCTCACTCCAACAATTTCTTGAGAAAGAGAAAAATAAGAAGATATGATTGATTGTTTCTTCATCCTAAGAGAAAAAAGGGAAAATAAAGGGTCCCTAAATGCCTCTTCTTCTGAGGTTGTCCGTAGTGAGGATCTTACCTTTCAACATTGTCCACATGAATATTTTAGTTTTAGAAGAGATTCATCTTTCCAGACCAATATCCAAAGGGGCTAGGTGGGAGATCGCTGATTATCTTCTTGCATCTTGGTGTATCCAGTTTTGACTGTATCTTCTCTTCCTAATGGATTCCATTGAAGCCATATTTATATTCAAAACTGATAGGAGCTGATCCTTTAAGTAAAATCAGCAGAAGATATTTTTGATGAAGAAGGTTGAGGGGGCCAAGAGGGATCTTCCATCCTTCCCAAGAATTATCTTGTCGATTCCACGAAGAGATTTGATCCAAAGTTGTGATACTCGAGTTTTGAAGCCACCAGGTAATGTTGTTGACTTATAGGAAGGAAGGGAGAGATGGATTTCCCATTATATTTTCTTTCCAAATATTAATATCTTGACCTCCTCCAGGGACTTTGGATGTGTTATCTCTAATTAAGGAAATATTTTTTTTCCATAGTTTCCATATATGAGAGCAAGGTCTCTTGGGGATTTGAATAGTGAGGAGCTGGTGACAAGGAGCATTAATGTATTTGTATTCTAGAACCTGCTTCCACCAAGAGGCTTTGCCAGAGAGAAGCCTCCAAATGATTTTGGCTCCTAAAGCAAGATTCATAAGGCCATGATGCCTTATTGCTATTCCTCCATTTTCGTAGGCTAATGTGACTTGTTTCCAGTTTATGAGACTAAACTTTTTTGTCTCTTTTTTCCCTCCTTGCCAAAGGAAATTTCTAGTTATTATCTCAATTTGTTTTTGAACCCCTGTTGGAGCTTGGAGAATAGAAAATTGATACAATGGGAGAGCATAAAGAACATACTTGATCAAGATGGATCTCCTAGCTAAGTTAACCAATTGCATGCCCCATTGCTTTATTTTTCTCTTCAATTTTTCAAATGCATCTTCCGAAATCTCAACTTTCAATGAACCATTTGAGATTGGCATTCCCAAATATTTAAAGTGTTTCCAATTCATCTTGAGAGGAATACTAAAAATCTGTGAAATACTTTGAAGGATCCCAATGGGCGCATTCCAACCGTAGATACAACTCTTGAACTTGTTGATGGAGCCTCCTAATGGCTCCATAAATTGATCTAGTTTTTTTTTTTTTTAATCTTCTAGCTACAATGCAGGATGCTCCTCCCATGAGAAGTGTATCGTCAAAAAACTGTGAATGGTTGATATTTTTTGTTCCTCTTCTGAATTGAATCCCTATTATAAGACCCTTTTTCTAGGAAATTTTCCAAATTTATGCTGAAATACTTTTCCATTGGGATGAATAAAAAAGGTGAGATTGGGTAGCCTTGTCTGAGCCCTTTGGTGCTTTGAAAAAAATTCCTAGGTCTCCCATTGATTAGAGGCACGATCCAAGGTATGTGGATGCAATATTTTGTAAGATCAATGAATTATTTTGAAAATATGAATTTGTGGAGGAAAACCAGAAGGAAAGAGTGCCTGACCATGTCAAAGGCATTGGCCATGTCTAGTTTTAAATAAATCCTTGCTCTTGTCTGGTTTGGCTTAAATGGATGACATCTTGGAAAAAGAGGATGTTGTCAACAATATGTCTATTGGGAAAAAATCCACCCTCATTTTCGGAAATCAGTTGGGGAAGAAGGATTTTGAGGCAGTTGGCCATTATTTTGGTGATTATTTTTTAAGATGAGTTGCATAGTGATATGGGCCTTAAATGGTCAAAGGAGGTAGGTATTGAGTCTTTGGGAATAAGATAAAGATAAGTTGAATTGGTATTTCCTCCCACTTTTTTTTTTCCTTTGAACCGAATGAATAATTTTTAGAAGGTCTTTCTTAATGAGATCCCAAAAATATTAAAATAAATAGATGGAGAAGCCATCGAACCCAGATGCCTTGTTTGGATGGAGGCTCCAGATTGCTCGGATTAGTTCTTCTTCCTCAACTGATTTTGTAAGGGTTGTGTTTGCATTTTCAGTCAATATTTTTGGAATGTGCCTTAGGAAGCTCTCGTAACTGTTGGGTTCTTCCTCTACTGATAGGAGTCTTTTGAAGTGTTGAAAGGCCTATTCCTTGATTTCTGCTTGATCTTTAACTTTTGTATTTTCATCCACCTTTATTATGTCAATATGGTTCCTTTTTCTTCTTGCTTTTGTCTGATTGTGGAAGAAGATTGTATTATTATCACTTGCCTTAATCCATAGGCTTCTTGAATTTATCCTCCAACTTTCCTTTTCTCTCTGATTGGATTGGTAGATTTCCCAATAGAGCTCCTTTTCCTTGGCTTGCATTTCTCTTGTTTCTTCTCCATTGCCCATGATTTTTTGAATTTTCTTCAGCTCAAATTGCAGTTCCTTTTTATTTTGCGTGGGCTTTGCATAGTGATTTCTAACCCGAATTTTGAGAGCTGACTTTGTTAATTTCAACTTGGATTCCCAAACATACAAGGGAGATCCAGTGATGCAAGTTTTCCAAGTAGATTCCACTGATTTCTTGGTTTCTTTAAAAGTGAACCAAAGGGGATTATATCAGAAAGGGAGAGACCCCATGATCGAGGGAGAGATAAAATAAAGGGAGTGATCAGATGCAACGAATAAGATAATTTTTAAGGATACAAGGACATATTCTGGGATGAGGCTGAGATTGACAAGAAATTTGTCCAACCGTTCCTTGATATTTCGGGGCCCAATTTTGTGATTGCTCCAAGTGAAGATTCTCTTTTTAGGTACAACATCCATCAAGTTTCAGTTCTCGATTATCTTTTCAAGCCTTTCTCTGCTTGGATCAGACAAGAAGGAACCTCCTCATTTTTCCTTTGCATTTAGGATCACATTGAGATCCCCTGCAACTATTATATTTTGATTCTCTTCTGCTTTGAGGTGTTCTTCCACATATTGCCAAAAAGCCTCCTTTTCTATATAGTGAGTGGGAGCATATACGTTGTTGATTACTATAATCTTCTTAGTGATTTTGTTTCTCATTTATGTTCTGATCTAGTGTTCCTTTTTTGAGTTGTAGAAATCCCAATGGATTTGATTCCACATAGTGCTTATTCCACCTGACGAACCTCTAGAGCTTATTGCTATTCCTTCAAAGTTTTTAATTTTTTGAATGATTAAATTCATTTCTTCTTCATGTAGTTTGGTCTCCTGAAGTAGTAAAAGTTCAGGGTATTCAATCTTCATTATGTCCTTCAATGCATTGATTTTGGAAAAGTGACCGAGCCCTCTACTATTCCAAGAGACTAACTTCATTATTTATTCTGCGATGGGAAGGATGGTCCCTTACCTCTCATTGAATGATCTTGATTATCTTTCATTCTTGTTCCTCTATCTATATATGTTTCCATAGGCTGTTGTGTTCCCAATTCCATGTCCTTTTGGGAAACTTCATCATGAATCTTCTTGTTTGTTTTTATTCCTGGTTTTTTGGGATTCTTGAGGAGTGCCAAAGTTTCTTTTCCTTTGTTTCTGGTGAGGATTCTTCCAATGGAAGGACAAGGGGACTTAGAGGGGGCAAGGGGAAGAAGGAGAGGGGAGAGGGGTGGATTGGAGAGGGGGTTCATGGGGATGAAGAAGGGGATGGGAGGGGGATGAAGGAGAGGGGAGAGGGGGGGATTGGAGAGGGGGTTCATGGGGATGAAGAAGGGGATGGGAGGGAGATGAAGGAGAGGGTATCTCCCGATACTCAAGAGAGCCTAAAGGAGAGAAAGGGTTGTAGGAAGAGGAGAAAGGAGGATTAGAGGAAAGAGAGAGGGGAGGGAAGAAGAGGGAGATTTAGGAGGATAAGAGACATGTATAGATGTTGATATATTCTTTGATGATTTGTTTCCAACTTTTTTTTTTCATTTGGCTATTTCCCATTGTGGTTCCTGATCTTCTGTAGATTCTTCAACCACTTTTTTCGGGAATCTATTTGCAAAATGATGTATTCATGACATACCTTTCATTTGAATGGGAGTTTTTTGTAGCCCAACTATTGAATGTGTGTCCAATTTCTGACTTTTAACCTCACTGCTTCCATTAATCCCTTGCCCCAAGTCGACTTCAACGCAGATTATTGCATAGGTATGTAGGTTTTCCCTTGGCTCACTTCTGTTTATGCATTTCCTGAAGGTGTTTCTTGTAACTCTTACTGATTCGTCTCCCCAACATTGAAGAGGAAGATGGGAAAGGCGAACGAAGAATGGAACCGCATTAGGAACATCAAGCTCATAATCGAAGTGAGCAGTCCATCTATTTAGGAACATACCCCTTGTATCCATGAAGTATGGCCCATTTCTGAAAATTAGGTCTCAATCTTCTTTAGAGTAGAAGTAAAACATGAAGAATCCCCTACCACAAAAATAAATGGAGATTTTCCCTTGGGTCTTATCCACCCAATTTCTGTCAACCCATTTTTGGACTGTCTTTGGGGATGACGATAGGCTAGAAAACTGAACAACTAGTCCATGCTCAGCCAAGGAGAGAAGATTTGTGATGAAGGGTAGGAGGCAACTCTATTTCAAGGATTTCATCGAGTTTCTTCACAAATTTTGAAATAGAAGGGCGGAAACGAGGACGCCCTAATAATGATATGAGGGAGGATAAAGTTGAAGCCGAAGGAACAAATGATGCCAAGGTAACAATGACAAAAGGATCCAAGAGAGGGAGGAATACCCCCTCTAGATCATATTCCGAAGGGTCCCTTAGGATGAGTAGTAGAAGGAGCTGTGCTCAACAAAGGTACGAGAGTGAAAAAATTCAAAAAATGAGAGCGCAATAAAAACAAACTGGCTCACCCTTAACCATTACAATTTGGAAATGATTCCAGCTTATCACTAACCATCAAACACTTTCAGCTAACCACAAACCATTCATTGCATCAAGTGGTTTCATATGACCATGAACCCCCAAGTGGTTTTCAGTTGACCATGAAACTTCCTCTACAAAGTGTTTTTTGGATTACCAAAAACCATTACAAAAAGAAAAGTCTTGCCTCATTTGACTCAAGAAATGACTTAATAAAATACAAGTATTTCCTTGATAACAACTAACTTTTGGAGGACTAACTAAATCATACTTTGTATCAGAGATATTGTTGTACATTTTAAGACTTGACCCTATAAAATATTTTCAACATAGAAGTAATTTTCTACCACCAAGTACATCTATCCAACCACATTGTAACTGTATATGAGGAATTGATATTTCTCTATTCCAACCCTTGTGATGATCATAATTTGTAAGACCAAAATCATTGTAGAGATGTAGGTTCCAACATTTAGCTCGCACATGTCCTTTTCCTCCATAATGACTCCAATTTTTTTCTTTCTTATGCACTTGGTTTGTTGTACTACTACTTGTAGATAGATCACTTTTTGTCAATGCCTTTGCTTTCACAAATTTTCTAGTTGCATTTCTCTTTTGACCTTCATAACCCATGCCTACATTTTTTGGCCTTACACATATTTGTGTGGGCTTATGAATACCTTAACCACTTCTACCTAAACCCTTGCCATCAAAACCCATTTTATTCAAAATTTTGACACCATCTTCTGAAAAGAGCTCAGTCCATAATCTTCATATTTAGAAATGTCACCAAAATCATTATTTTGAGTTTCAAAATGAGATATAGACAAATGTACTGTTCGTAGAATATTTATGAACATATGAGTAAAAAACACGCTCTTTTGGTTGGTGGAAATATCACCTAAGAACAAAAAATAGTAAGAAGAATATGCTGCGAAAATTTATAACCTTCAACAATACTTTTCAAATATGTAGAAACATGTTAGAAAACCCAGCAAAAGAACTTGCAAACTCTGAAAAACATATGCCAAAATGAAGGCAAGGAACCCAATGGAAAGAACTTGATTATTTTATTATAAACTAAAACACCTGGTGGAGTAGAACATAGACCTGGGTTTGTAATGCCCTCCTGATCCAGGAGGATCTCGAGACACTAAGGGGATGGATAAGGCTCAAAATTCAAAATGGCAAAAAGGAAAATTTGGTGGTATCAGTGGAGAGGGATTGTCTTCCTGATCGCAGTGGCGTGAAAAGTTTGTCAATCTGAGCTCGGATGCAAAAAATAGAGCTCTTCAAAGTTTGGTATGGTAGGGGAAAAATGGGGCCCACAGTGCGCTACATGGCAGCTTGACACTTGGCATCCCATCATTGGCCTCCTAAACCTGCACAAGCAACAAAAATCATAAATCCCCAAAAAAATATATATTAACTAAAGTTGGAAAAAAGGTTAATATATATACAAAAATCAAAACTATATAACAAAATCATTTTTGTTATATTAAAATAGTATAGCAAAACTCAAACCAATGTGACTTCACAGTGGAGGGTTATAAAAAAGGTTATACATATATATTAAACAAAAGCAAAACACAATGTGGTTATATATAATATATATATATATATATATATATATATATATATATATTATATATATATATTATATAATATGGATTACTCGTATATAACACAAGTTTTAGAGCGCCGACATATCCAATGGTTATAAAATGCATATGGTGGAGTCAATCCGACGGACGATTTGCAAGATATCGATTGCCCTAGTTTGAAGGAAGCTGCTGAAACTGAAGCTGCAACTGTAGAAGTGAAGTTTGACCTGCGTGGACCAGAAGATCTCCTCATTTGAACTACGTCGTAGGTTCATTTGAACCTCCTTTGAAAGCCGCAACTTTTGGTGGTGGAATCAAGCCGATCTTACGGTCAGTTTGTGAGATATTGTCTGCCCTAGTTTGATGATGAAGCCACTAATGCTGATGTTGCTGATCTAGGGTTTGCTACTGCTGATATAAATCAGATTTATTGTACTATTTCTCTCTGCTGAATTATTGAAGATAAATGAAGATTTGATCAAAGGTTTTCCCCACACATTGTGGGGTTTGTCCCTAGCTAGCCATCACATCTTGTGTCTCTTGTCTTGGCTTGTTTTCTGTCGATCTTTTAATGTTCTATCTGCACTTTACTTTATGTACATGTGATTGCTAATCTGTGGAATATAATAAGAAAAAGAAGTAAACTATTATAAGCATAGAACATACCATATCTTAACACGGTGAATATATTAACTAATGAATGTAACTTCTTTTGATGCCATCTTTAATGAATGAAAGCCTCCCCATTGAACAAGTAGCGCCCGAAGATGTAGTCCAGGAGGGACAAACTCCGTTATCAATTTCTTGTCTTCTTGTCTTCTTATGCTCTTCTTCTTCTTTCTCTCGCATGTGCATATTTAAAGTTTCTCTTTGGTTAAGCTACAAATTGTTAATGTAATTATTTAATGCATCTATAAACAAAAGATAACCTGGATCACCTCCTCCATGGGAGGGTTCTTTGAAGTCCTTACACTTGTAGTTACTTTCTCTATTTCTTCCTAGTTGCAAATGGGAAAGTGAATAAATGTGATTGAACTCAATGTGGAGAGCTCATGAGTGATGAGAACAAAGTGATTATGATGATTATGACTATGTGTAGAGAGTGAAACTTAAACAATAAAATATTATTAGACCAAAACAAGATCTAGCCATTTGGATTATTTTATTATATTTAAGAGAGGAAAATATTAGTTGAATTGAGGCTTCTGTAATCCATATCAAGTTTATGAGAGATTTTTCGACGTAAATCACATGATATTTCATTTGTCGACGCATTTCAAACCAAGTAGTGTGGTTCATCATCAGGAAAATATTAATGAAATGGTCAAAAATATTTAGTTAGAGAACTAACTCAAAAATTAATGATTAATTGAGTTAATTAAGACAAGTGATTAAAGTAATTAATAAATAAAAAATGGTTTATTACTTACTTTAAGGAGATATGGTCAAGGTGAGTTAGAAGTAATTTCTAAATAATGATTTAATAATTATTTCATAGGAGAAATGTGTAGAGATTAAGGAATAATAAATAAAAAATGGTTTATTTAATTATTTTTGGGTAATATGGTAAAAGGTGTTATAAATAATTAGTAAATAATGATTTAATAATTATTTTGAGAGTGAGAAGTTAAATGATTAGGAATACTAAGTAAATAATTATTTATTTAATTATTCCTATGGATTTGTGAAAATATTTTAATTATTTTTACAAAATGGGTAAGTACGAAAATGACATGAAATTAATTAAAAATAACCTAGAAATTTATTTAATTAATTTCATGTCATTTTCTAAAAGGTGTTATAAATAATTAGTAAATAATGATTTAATAATTATTTTGAGAGTGAGAAGTTAAATGATTAGGAATACTAAGTAAATAATTATTTATTTAATTATTCCTATGGATTTGTGAAAATATTTTAATTATTTTTACAAAATGGGTAAGTACGAAAATGACATGAAATTAATTAGATAAATTTCTAGGTTATTTTTAATAGGTAAACATAAATAATTTAAGAAAAGTGGTTCTCTAAATTATTTTTAAAGATGAAAGTGGGTTTTTATGTGTAAAGACCATACTACATGGTCTATTTTGATCATCCTAGTGGAAAATGTCTAGGTGATCACTTTTTAGGTGATAACATGTACATCAACATTATTATCATCAACCAAATAATGAGCTTTGGTATAACTTTCAATATTTTGAATGAATTCGGTAGTAGTACAAATTACATCACACTTTACTTTCTCTTGATTTAACTATTTCACTTCACTTTCGAGTGCTAACAACATATTTACTTTGGCCAATAATTCTTGTTGCAATGATTTTATCAATTTTTCCTTTTGATCTTGAGTTTTGAAAAGATCATCTACCTATTGATTCAATGATGTCAATCTTTCCTTGAATTTGTTGATGTTTATCGTAGTGAATCACACAAATTCATGTTAGAGTTCATTATCTCATGATATATGTTCTGTAACTTTCCTATCATGGAATTATTTTGCTTCTATGACATGCCTATTTCTAGCAACACATTGTCAAGATCTTCTTTGAGTAGTTCAATTCATGATTAAGAGTTTGTAGCCTTTTTCCTCCTTTTGTTTGTTTTTAATATGCTAATTATTTACGCTCATTTGTTAAATAACAAACAAAATAAACATAGGTTGAGTACAACCATTCATGCACCCATAAAACAATGATAAAGGTGGTGAGTAACACTGATCACACACCTTTAATTTTAACTTGAAAACTTCAACCTCAACTTTTTATTTAACCTTGACTCAACTAGTCAAACTTTCAAATTTTAGTTTTGATTCTCGACATTAAAAGAAATCTCCAAAATTTTCATGATTTTACTTCAAATTTTACTAAACTCTAAGCTTTACTATAAGAAACTATACTTGAAATTATATTTAATAACCTTCATATTCTCTTTAACTAAAACTTGACTTAATTTTAAACCATGCATACCCATTATGTTACATTAATGTAACTACAAAATTATTCGAGATAATTTCACCCCAACGGTCTTGAAGTTAATCTTCTTATGACCCCTTCATATCTTTAGTGATAATTTTGACCTTTTTATGCTAATAGAGTTACATGGCCATTAAAAATTTCAAAAATATGGCAACATGTGAATATGACAATGAACCATCTTGACCAACCTTGTGCCCACGGTAAATTTATTTTTAGAATAATTTGATTTATGGTAACGGTCTGCAAGCAATGTTTACCTTGAATAACGTGCTTCATTCATTTTCACTCATCCTTGCTCTAAAATCTCATCTTCTACCTTTTTTAATAATATCTAGTACAACTTTTCATGCGGATAACTTGCGAGATCATTGCCTTGTTCAATTTATTGACTCTAATCGTACAAACTCCAACACTACAACATAAAATTCACGATTTACATATTTAATTACACACATAATAAGATTCCCTACAATGATATATTATGGGTACATATAGGCAATCTTTGTCAGTCTGGTATTTCTTTGTCCAGATGGCCAGGTAGACTCGAATGAGGAGGAAAAATATTTCATGTTTGCATTGCAGTGGCAGAATCATATGAACACATTATTTCTTGTTTACTATCTCTTCCCTTCACTGATCTAACTAATCCCATGTGGAGTTGTGGGGTCCCACTTAAGATCGTATGATTCACATGGTTAACCCTCCATAATCGTATTCTCACTTAGGACTCCCTTTTGAAGAAAGGTTTTATAGGTCCTGGCAGATGTTCACTTTATAAGTTAGCGACGAAGGATTTCTTACATCTATTTCGCCTCTTCCCTTTTGCCCAATACATTTGGAAACATGTGATTTCACACTTGGGATTACAAATTGACGTGGACCATACTTCTGTGGCAGCTTGCATTAGTTCTTGGGAATGGAAAAAATCAGGCTTATAGAGCTATTCCTCTCTATGTTTTCTGGAGTATTTGGCATGCTCGTAACACATACATCTTTGAAGGATCCTTCCGAGACGTGTTTTTGATTTCCATCGATATTGTGGCATATTTCATGGAGGTGGGGCCATGGTTCCCTAAGGTTTCTTCCCGATCTGCTATTTTTGTTAATTTGGCTAACATCTTTCCTATTTGTTTTCTTTGATGGGGCCTCTCCTAATGGGTGATGCAGGTGTGGAGTCTCTCTCCATATTGACTTTCTTTTATCCTTTCGCTTTAGATGGTTCGGGGGTTTAGGAAACAACTACAAGGCTAAGATGTTGGCATTGTGGGGAGCTTTACATGTGGCGCTTTGGCTTAACATCGATAATATTTTGTTTGTTGGGGACTCCCTTTCCACGATCCGTTGGATACAAGACCCTTTTTTTTATAGGTCCTAGCCCTCCTCAACTGGATGCAGTGTATCTTAGATTTCAAAGCTCTTTTCTCAGAGGTTTCCTTTCAACATATCTACAGAGAGCAAAATGTTGACGCTGATGGCCTCTCCAAGCGTGCTCTCTCACTTTTTCCTGGGTACACATTTTTTGAATAGATCATGGATGGATCCATTCATAGTGAGGGCTCTTTTTATTTTCTCTGACTACACTCTATTTTTTTCTTGTGGACTTCATTGCCTTTCAGGGGGCGGTTCCATGTTTTATGCCTTAGTTATGTTTCTCTTTCTATATTTCTTATAGTTTCCCTTGATGGTATGTTTGTGGAGCATAATACTATTTCTTAATGATGTGTTGGAGAACATTATTACTTTATTTTTTGTTGGAAGTGAAACATGGGTCTTTTTCCTTGGCTTGTCATATTATGAATGCCTGTAATATTAGCCAAGATTTAAAGTGTACTGGAACTATGAATATGTAAAGCATTTCATCCATATATGAAAATGTTTCAATTTTTTCTTCTGGAAAGAAAACATCGCTTCTATTGAAAATGACAACTCATCTAATTAATAAATCCTTCACCATAAGTCCCTTCTTGCAAAACAACGATGGCACTTCCCTAGACATGAAAACTAACTCATAGGTGATTACCTTCTATTGCAACATATTTTTTTGGTGGCAGCATCTTTAATAAAGCCCGACGCTCATGTGATCACTCATCAATTGCTTGAATTTTCCCAACCTTTTTTAGAATATTTCCTAACAATCCTCAACCTTGGTTGATATACAATGGAAATTTTTACCTTTCTGCCTGTGGGTTGCTCTTTTTCAACATGTAGTGTTTGTTGTTGTCAAAGCTTCGATTGTTTATCAAAAAATTGAATTGTGATTAGAACCTCACAATCGAATTTTGTTGTTGTATAATCACAAGTCAATTATGATTAGAATCTCCGATGCCTATAAGCTTTGTCTAATGAAATTGAAAAGTAACAAGCTTTTAAACTCCATAGTTGTGCTTTGATCTATCTTCAATCCTTAAGGTGATTCAACATTTAGAAGAGCTCTCGAAAAGTCATTATTGGTGCACTCACAATAATATTCCATATATTTGCATATCAATAAATCAAATCATGATTCAAAATTTAGAAGAGCTCTCAAAAATTCATTATTGGTGTAATCACAACAATCTTCCATATATTTGCATATCAATAAATCAAATTTGCAGCTAACAAATTCTGACACCCTCACCTTATTTTCTAATATGAAATGTTGGTGTTATCAACAACCATGAAGAAATATTTACACTGAGAAAATTACATAAGAACAATAAAATCTTTCTACATATCACATTTTATTAATTTACAATTGATACACCAAGAATCTCACTTGCATTATTATTTTACATGTGTCCTTGCAATGTAGCATTAAGGTGGTCATAACAAAATTTTCACTATAGTCAATTGGTTCAATCATCTCCATAACTATCTCCAAAATATTTCCATGAATATCTCTATAATATCCGAGTTGATTCTATGTGATCTCCATCCCTAACTTTTGTCATTGTCCTCATATTTGATCATACATATACTTCTAGAGTATGCATACTTTCATTACTATATTATAATTTTTTCTTATATCATAAGTATGAATTATTCGTTCATTTTTGATGTAAAAGAATAAGAAAAACAACATGGAACATAAGAAGCTTTCTAATATTTCTTCAAATTCCAGTCAAAACCACTTAGCAAGGGTGGACATAAAGATGCCAAGTCTTGGTTAAATCGTTGGGGATTAAAGGATGACGTCACTCTGTAGAATAATGATAATATTCAAAATATTAGTAGTTCTAAATTAAAGTAGAAATTGTGGTGCAATAAATAATATAGGATTAAATAAAATTAAGATACCATAAGGAGTTAATCAACCATAATCTAGATGATGAAAAGTATCTCTCTATTTTGATTAGAATAAAGAGGAAAATCAACATTGGTGAAATAAGGAGAAACTATCACATGCTCCATATTGAAATATGGCATTAGACATTTCCTAAAACACCATGGGTCAAAATAATTTGTCATATTTGTGACACTAAAAGGTTTAAAGATGAAAAATGCTTCCTCTTAGAATATCCCATGTACACCCACATTATATTGCAATTTCAAAATAATTTTTACAATACTAGCCTTCATATACTTTTAACTCTTCAAAGCTATGGTGATTTAAGAATGCTCATCTTAATTATTTTCAACCACCAAAATAAAACTCTAAATCAAACCACGTAATTCGTTACCTTTCTTAAGGTTCAATGGACCAAATCTGGTCTTTGTGGATGTTAGCCATTATCGTCAATGTAAACAAATCCCATATGTCTATATTAAATAATATTTATTTATTATATGAGATTCCATGATTGATTGAGTATAATTAAAATGTATATAAATACATGTAAGGGATGATGACTTAAAAAGAGTATGACGTATCATTATAATATCATTAATACAATGATTAACATTTTTGAAAGAAAAAAATCACAATTTGAGGGAAAGTAATATAATTTGGTACAAATTCCTAGCCTATGGAGGTGGGGTTGTTAGAGTTATTTGTTATAGTAATCAAAGTCAGGTTTATTTTTTTAATCATTTTGGTCAATTTGTAAAAGTGTTTATGATCTCATAGAGATCAAGTCTTTAGTTTTTGTGAAGAGTGTGAGTCTTTAGTTTTTGTGAAGAGTGTGAGATTGAGTCTTTAGTGTCAATTTAGGACAAGATATATTAAAGTTTTTGAGTGGTGCAAGAAAAGTCAATGTAAGAGAAGAAAAACACTGAGTTGGATGAGGGACAACAAACTTTAAATATGCTAAGGATGAATTGCAGGAAATGCAAAAGAAAAGAAGGGGAATGCTAGACCTATTAGTTGAGGCAGACAAGGTTTGATTTTTGAAAGGTAATCAAGATAATTTTTATTTTTTTCCCTTTTTTTCCAAGTGCACCTATTTATATCAGTTATATCCTATGATTTCTTGGAACTTTTTGCAAAGAATATAAGTTATACAATAACACAACAAATTTGCTGCGCTTGTTAAAGGCATTGAGATTTGGTAGAAGATCAGAGTTTTGGCACTTCTTCTGATGTATGGAAGTTCAAAGAAGGTATTTGAGATTTTCAACAATATCCATCAACCATGTTGATCGGTTAGATACTTCAACACCTAGTCAAACCCATGCGAGGAAAGTTTCGTTGCACTCATTCGTTGCATTTTTTCCAGTAGGTGATGATTTTCAAGAATGGAGGTTTGTAGTTTTAACCAATGTCTTCTAAACGATGTATGTTGTTTTAGGGGTTTTCTTCCACATGTATGACACATTCAAAAATCCAGGAAGTTGTCGTTATGTATTTTTGAGGTTGAGGGAGTAAACACATAGGACAACATTAAAACTACTTTGGAAGCTGGGATCTAGTCCTCCCAACTTCAGAGAGGGATCTCTCTGTAAAATTTAGCTATGTTTTATGTGAATTTTAGGCTCATTATTACTGCACTGATTGTTTTTTATTGGATTGTTTGGCTGATTAAATTTCTATAATTCCATTGCGCTATGGATTCTAAAGATTAATTGGATCTACATCAAACTTTGAAGGAGTTTCACAGGGAAAGCTAGGTTGCACTAGTTGGATCTTTCAAAATTTTAAATGGATTATGAAACAAAAGAAATGTAAGATTCAGTAGAAACTAAGGAGAAACGAAGGATTCCTTAATTTGAATTCAACATAAAACATATAAATTACTAACATCTAGAATAGCGTGTTCTGTATAGCATATCCTATTCATCATAGTTTATGTTATGTAATTAAGAGAAAAGAGACAATGATTAAATAGATGAATAGAAGAAAAACATCACCAATTCGTACATCACATGAATGCTATGAAGAATGTCCTTGTATTATTGATGCTTCTAGCAACTAGAAAACTACAATTCATAGAGGAAATTATATTCAACAATCAACACTTAATACTTCAAACAATGAAGTATTTATAAAAATAATTACAAAATTGTTACAAAATCTTTGTCTCAACTAAAAGTGTATTATTGGCATTATCCTAAATGATAAAATCGATCTTTTGGAGAATGATAGGCAAGGTGGACAACTGCATGAAGAGGTTGCTCTGTTTTGGTGGTTTCGGTTGCTGAATCAACCTATAATTGTGCTGTGCTGGCTGTTGTGTTGGCTAATGTGTTGGCTAATATTCTGACTGTGGTTGAGTTGCGTTTAATCCAATAACTGACATAGTTCCTCCCACCTTTTTTCATTTGGAATATTTAACTTAATTACCCTTCGATAAATCTCATTAACCTCAGTATACTTTGAAAACATTGGCTTTATTGTGAAGACATGTTTTACCTCATTCTAGATGAAGAAATCATTTCCCATTGTCTCTAAGAATGATCTGGCTATCATGCTGCCTTTTATACCACTGAATTTGATACTGCTTTTTGCCACTTCTTTCATCTTTAAAACATAATCTTCTTGAGTAATGAGTTTATCATTAACGACATATATGCTGGGTAATCCTTTCTGAATTAAATCTTCAATCCCATTGAAAAACCTGTTCACTCCTAACTCTAGTGTTTCACACCTTTCCTCCAATTGATCAATGAGATTTATTTTAGTCAAAGCTCTCTCGACTTTCAAGATGGTAGAAGTCCTGTCACTAATTCCTAACTCTTCAAGTTCATATTTAGTCTTTGAATTTAGGAATTTGATGATATTGGAGGCTTATGTAGGCATGTATCCCAACTTTTCCCTTACTTGAACAATGGTTTCAGTGGCCTTTTGTATCCGTTCTTTTTGTTCAAAAATGATTTGGATGCATGGCCAAATCTCATTCATGGAATCCATAATACCCATCCAAATGGTTTCCTTGGCTTGGGCCAAGGTTTGACCAACTGATGTATCCTTCTCCACCTTTTGTAACCTCTCTAGCAGCCTTTGTGACTTTTGCACTTCAACTAGATGAGAAGCTTCAGTTCCGGCTTTCTGTTCTTCTAGAGCTTTGAGCTGCCCTTGCAATGTCTTAATTTCTTATGACTAGATTAGCATATTTTCTAGTGTCTTTTTCACTTGTTCAACGCTTGTAATTTGAGTTGAATAAGTTGTTGTAGTTGTTGTTCCTGCAGCTGGGAGCTGAGTGATTGGTATGGCATCCAGGGGGATTATGGCTACCCCTTGACTTTGTTCTTTCTCTTTGATCATTTTCTCCATTTTTGCCTCCATCTGTCTAATCTGAATATTTTGTTCTATGATTATCTTCATCATGTCAGCCTTCTGTGTTTCATTTTCTTCAATGTATTTAGTCAAGGGATCCTCTGTGCCTGGTAGTTTCAACTACTTTCTCAATGCTGCAATGCCCAAAATTTTCCTCTACAACATTTATATCTTTAGGATCATATCCTATATTGACTACCAAATATTCCAAAGATTTGATCCTATTGTCTTTTGCGAAAGAAGATACCTTTTCCATTTTTAACTGGGACTGAATGTTTGCATATGAAACCTCGAGCTTCTACAATGACATGGCAATTTTAGTTAAGGTGGAGGAAATCATCTCACCAGTCTATTTATGCATCTCCATTTGATCAATGGGATGGATATCTTTGGTGCTGAACTCAAATGATGTGCTCCTATAATCAGCTGATGTCTTTGGATGTGGAATTTGGGTCTCAAGGAAGGCCATCTGCATCTTTCCCTATGATTTCATTGAGACTTAGGGTAAAGGGCACATAAATACATTTATAAAAGAAAATATTTCTACCTACCCTTTAACTAAGCTAACATTTTTATTTTTCTAAAGGGGGCGCATTTAGACTAGCAAACCCACAATTTTTTTTTTAATTTTAATTTTAATTTTTATTTTATGAAAAATGAAAAAACTACCTAAATCATATCGTTTATTTCTCCTATTGATTGAGATTAAACAGTTGAATCAATGTCATTTTCTACCTAACTACTGATTTGCCAAGATTAAACTGTTTGGAAAATCTTTATTCTCTAGTCTAATTTACAGAAATTCAAAACATGTTTAACCATGATTAAACATGTAACTAGTCATTGTGGCATTTTAAACAAGATGCACACAACCTTTATTTAACAATCATAAGAGAACTATCTATCAGTAGTGGCATTTAAATTTGCAACACTTTCAATATTATTTTCTTTTTGTTTTTTCTTTCTTTTGATGGGGTTCTATCTTTTATTCTTTTAAATGTTTTTCATTTTCCTCTTTTTTTTTTCTTTCTATTTATACCGTCTTTTCATTTTTATTCTATTTTTTTTTTGGAAATCATTTGCAGATTCACAATTATTTACAATATGATATTTCTGAGATAAAATACTCAATCACCTTGAGATCCTATAAATTATAGGACCCTAACACAGGATATGATCAAAAGTATGAGAATGGTGAACTCATTGTGTTTTTTCTCCGCTTTTTCTGAAGAAGGAAGTAACACAACAAATTTGTTGCGCTTCTACACAGTCAACAATTTAACCTTTCAATTCAAATCCAGACGTCTTAAAGTCGATTTATATGGTTATTACAAGCGTCCTTAAGTGTCTTAGATATTCAAGCCTCATCCTTATGAAGGAATTCAATGTATTTTGTTAAAGATTCCTCTAGTCAAACAATTTCCTAATTTGTAGAAGGTGGTTCTATATTCGTTGCTACAAGCGGTAAACTAAGTCTTTTTAGGGAATTTAGTTCCTAAAGGGAGGAACTAATATTTTGATGTATATATGATGCAATTTTTATTGAGAAAGGAGTTAGTTGGCGTGTGATAGAGAAAAGACAATGTGCATTGTGTAGTTCTATTTAAAAAATTTCAGTGAATGAGGAAGGTTGAAATCTACTTGTTTAGAGATTCCTATGTTAATAATTTATGGTGATGTTTATCTCCTGTTTGCATTTTTTATCTTATGTTATGGTCGTGCAAAAATGTTGTGTCTTCAATGTTTATTTAAACGAATTTATTTTAGAATTCACATTCAGGTTCTTTGTTATAAGTAACTAAACATTTTAGTGTTTCTTCCTCCACCATAATATCTAAAATTCATCCACAATTAGATTCTTTATATATTATCAATTTAATTATTTCTCTACTCACTTACCTACAATGAAATTTGACAAAGACACCATAAAGGATTTCCTACCTTGCCCCTGTCTGGAATTCATCATCCTGTGTTACCATTAAGTCAGTTTGGACAACAGCCTCTGCCACTTCTTGGATCATACAACAATCAACTTGGGTGTTTTCTCTAGTATCAGTTTGAACAACAACTTCAGCTATTCCTTTGGGCATATGGCAGTCTTCCTAAATATTGTTTGCAGAATTGGTTTGGACAACAACATCAGTAGTGGTGAAATCCGTTTGGGTTTCTGCTGGGCAGACACAAGGATATTCTGTTTGCATTTCACTACTCTTTAAAAGACATTGCTCTGTTTGGGTTTCTTTTGAACAAACCAAAGGGGTCTCAGTCTGGGTTTCAATATCTTCCCAAGAGTAGTGTTCTGTTTGGGTCCCTACAGTCTCCATTTCTGTTTTCACTTTTCAGACCCTAACTACTTCCTTCAACCACTCTCTCAGCTGCTTAACTATCTTCTTCTGCTTCCTTTACTTTTTGAGCATCTTCCTCAATCTATCTTTATATGTTTTCTTTTTCGTGAGGGCTTTGATCAGTGGTGGCACCGTTGCATTTAATTTAGGTTCAGGTGGAATTGTGCCAATATCAGGGTGAGGTTCTAATGGGACCGTGTCTCTTGATGGATTCTCACCTTCCAGGTTTCTTTCTTCATGAGCTTCCCTTTCAGGAGACTCCAATGCGATGGTGTCTCAGGAGAAATTATCATTTTCAGGGTCTTCTCCTATATGGGCCTCGTCCTCCATGGACTTCATAAAAATAGTGCCCCCTGGTTGGTTTTCACCTTCTAGGGTTTCTTCTGTAGGGTTTTATTTTGCTGGGGGTTCCAGTCGAGCAGTAGCTTCTGTTTGATTTTTCTCCCCGAGGGTTTCCCCTGCATGAACCTTTGCTTCAAGGGGCTTCTCCATAGAAGGAACTGGTTCCCTCTGTCCCTCTAAATTATCAGTACATGGTAAGGTTTCATCATGACCAGAACTGCCAGTAGGGGCAGACTGGTTAGGGGCATAATTCCAGCCTTCATAATTTCCAGATAGCTCTATTCCTTCATAGAATGTCTCCATGTTTTCCAGTACTTAGGAAACCTCTTCCTCATAATCCTCCAAAGGGTCATCTTGTGGACTTGGAGGGGGCATGTGAGATGGCCTTGCTCCTTCTATTTGAATTGTGCTATGCTGCTGCGATTTTACCCTTGCAGAGCATCTTCACTTTGCTGGGCCCGAGGCCAAAGAGGGATTCTTTCTTTTCTATGTCCTTTTTGGACCTATCACTCTTGCCCCCCGTTGTTCAATCTTTGGGTTTTCTACAGGTGGGATCAAAGTAGGATTTACAAGGTTATCCTAGGTTAGCTGCTGCTAGGCCAGTTCATGAATGATGATTAATTTGATTAGCCCATGATGGCTGATGACGAGATGTGGGTCCTTTGCCTTTCTGACCCAATGAACAACGTCATGCAATATATAATTTAAATAAAATGGCAAATTAATTGTTATTTTCTATTTCAAAATAGCTAACAATTTAAGTTGACGAGGCTTTACCATGTCCTGATGTCTGTCACAGGTAATATACCTCTGCACAATGGTTGCCAATTCCTACCATGGCTGTCTTAAAGCTATAGGGTGAATCCCTTTTCCTTTTTGCACCAATTTCTCGTATGGGTCCTGGAATGCTGCGATTGCGTCTTACATAAGAACATGTTTGTCCATCCATCTTGTTCCTTCTGCTGGAAGTCTAGAGGCTTCAACTATGACTGCCTCGGAGACCGTTATGTTCATGCCTTTCACTGTGATGTGGCCATTCCGTAAATTCTGCAAAAATTTAAGTGTCATTTCCTTGTGAAATCTCTACAATTTGGTCAAGTATTGTAGCCAGCCGACGCACTCAAGAATCGCATGAGCCTGGTCTGATACCATGAGCATTGTGGGTTGACTTCGAATGGATTTTCCTCCCATGGCTATTTTTTTCAGTGGCTAGTTCACTTGCAATTTTGCATGCACTCCTTTCACACTTTCATAGTTTGGAACAACACCATAGAACATTAAAGCTATTGATAGAGCAATGACGTTGTTTTGAGAGTTAATATCAAAGGCAATTATGTTATTTGTCTTGTCAGCAATGTTTGGCACAGGATCACAATTATTTTGCATGCTACCCATAATGGTTGCCTTCCCCCCTCCAATCAGAAAATGGTTTGATAATTATTACACACGCATTCATAATTCAATCTTTTAACTAGAAATCAGTTTAATAATTATCACACAAGCTATTGATAAATCATCACACATGCTATTCATAATGCAGACCATCCCCCCTCCAATCAAAAAAGGGCATCCACGCTTACCAAGCGTGGAAAAAGGGAGAAAGCGTCAATAAGTCATAGATGTAGGTGAACAATCAAATAAAAGCGACATAAAATATGATAAAGGCAATCAAAGTAGTACAAATCAACATATTTGAAATGCCCATAAAAAAGAATAAAATAGAGATTTAGACCATTATGTAAATAGGTATTTACCTTAGGTGGAAAGGTCACAAACGCATGACTGACGATGAGTATTAACGACTGTCGGTAAAGTGATTGGACAATAATGATATAATGCATATAAGATATAGGTTACCATGCATGTTGGTTAATTGAATTAGAAATGTTGTTCAAATGGAAAATTCTCCTTTAGAAATGAATCCATAGGTGGTAATAGGATATAGAATATTTGGTAGTGTAACATAGTACTTCAATACCACAAGCAGAACCCCTGCTGCCAACAGGCATTTATAGCTTAGACAGGGTTGTTTTTTAACCCCAAGAATGAGCCAGAGTCCTCCTTTTAGTTATTTAGATGATTCTCCTTATCCTTGCTATAAAGAGACCACTGTGATGGCATGGTAACCAGATAATCATAGTGCCACTCACCAAGATATAACAAAGTGATCAGGCTAGCTTGTGATGAGACCCCCTATCCTTCTGACAATTTTAACTATCAAGAAGGTCATTACCTTGGTGTGGTGGCCATAATGGAATGTCACTTGTTACATCCTTATGATCATGGTATGTTGTCTCATACTGAGACCTCCTATCCTCTTTAAGACAATTTTTGCTGCATTTTCATATTTTCATGCTTTTATTGTTAAGGAAGGGAGGTTCATTTATTCCTTAAGAGTCAGGGATGGCATAAGAAATAAAAAATTGCCAATGAAAGTTATTATTTTATCCCTATATCATCATAACAATGAGATTTGTCCATTTGAAAGTGTAAAAGATAAACCGATATGGTATAAGATAATAAATCATTTTATGATGTGTCCAAAGAAAAGATATTCGAGTGGTCATTGTATAGATGCACCATGTCAGCTTCGGAATAAATATGACCATCAAAAGGTTTCATAAGTCATAATGGTGTTAATATTACTGTTTTTCCTTATCTTAGGTACAAATTTCAAATTCAATCCAATGGTTTTCATTCAAAGTACGAAAGAAGACGAAAATGGCGGAAAAGAATAACCGGCGATGGAACAACAAAAAGAAATCAAAGCTATTCATTCTATCAAACATCGGTTGTTCAATCGATTGAAAAACAAACTATGAAAAATAAATTGGTGATGTTCAATCGATTGAACAACAATCGTTCAATCGGTTGAACAACAAAACACAAACAAAAAAAAGCTAGTGTTGTTCAATTGATTGAACAACAATCGTTCAATCGATTTGAACAATAAAATACACAAAAAGGCAATCAGTGCTGTTCAAATGATTGAACCACAATCGTTCAATCGATTGAACAAATAAACATACAGAAAAAGTCAGTGTTATTCAATTGATTGAACAACAAGACACACAAAAACGGTGCTGTTCAATTGATTGAACAACAATCGTTCAATCGATTGAATAACAAAACACACAGAAAGAAATCAATGTTGTTCAATTGATTGAACAACAAACACATGCAAAAAGAAATCGGTGTTGTTCAATGGATTGAATGACAATTGCTCAATTGATTGAACAACAATTATTAAACACACCAGAAAAAACAAGAGAACTCCTCATATATACATGGTGATGCCTAACTAAATTGCAACCAACCGTAAGGGAATATATACATTGTTTACAGCTGAAGAAAGACACATTTTTATGAAAACAAAGTTGTTGGGTCATCACTCCCTACAGCTAAAATTTGCATAGTGGGATCATCACGTACTTGTTGAAAAAAAGACTCTTTGGTGAGTGGTTTGTGATAAAGACGCACCCAATGTCCATTCACCTTGAAAGAATGGCCGAACTCATCAATGGTAGTTAGAGTAAGTGTGCCATTTTTATGTACCTCTTGAACTTCATAAGGCCCAAGCCACCTTGTCTATAACTTGCCTGGAAAGTCTTGGAATCTAGAATCATAGAGGAGCGCCCAATATCCTTTCTAAAACATCTTCTTTTTAATAAGAATATCGTGCCACTTTTCCCTTTGTTGCTAAATAATTGTGGTGTGTTGTAGAGCAAGTAGTTGAGCCTCGTCCAATTCATTTGTTTGTTGAAGTTTTTTGGTTTAGGTCCCTGTCAGATCCAATCCCACTTCCTAGGCTGTTATGAGAGTCTTTATTTCAACTTCAATAGGAAAGATAAGTTCTTTGCCAAATAAAAGTTGGTATGGAGAATATCTAGTAGTATTTTACCAAGTTGTGTGATAGGCCCACAAGGCCTCTAGCAATCTAGCAGCCTAGTCCCGCCGATGTGTCGAAACTGTCTTGGTCAGAATTGCTTCTATGACCTTATTGGTGCTTTCAACCTGCTCGTTTACCTGTGGGTGATATGGGGAAGTGACTCTATGTGTGATGTGGTGGTTCCTTAGAGTGGCTGTAATTTTGTGTCCTACAAATTGCCCTCATCCATCTGTTATCACTTCCCAAGGTAAACCATATCGCACAAATAACCCAAAAAGGAAATTAATTACAACTTCTTCTATGGCTCTTAGAAAATCTACTATTTCTACCCACTTTGTTACATAGTTTGTGGCAACCAGTATGTAGGCCTTTTGGTTTGATGTCGAATGGAATGGGCCAATGAAATCCAATGCCCATCATTTGGAAGGTTCTATTACCAATTAGGACTGCAACAACATTTCATCAAATTGGCCAGGCCGACCCATCCTTTGGCAGCTATCATAAGCCTGGACATATTTCTTAGCATCTTTAAAAATAGTGTGCCAATAATAGCCCATCTGTAGTACTTATGTCCCGTTCTATGATCTACAAAGTGTCCCCCGCAGGGCTCATCATGGCAAGCCTTTAGGATGTCATAAATTTCATCCTCATGAACACATTTGCGTATACACATGTTAGACCCTGTATGAAAAAGGTATCTGCCAATCCAAGGAAATCGGGCACTACACTAGACAATTTGTTTCCTTTCCCTTGCTGTCAAGGTCCTGGGAAAATTTCCTACTACCATATAGTTTGCTACATCTGCATTCCATAGCATTTTGACTGCTATGACAAACAAATATTCATCTGGAAACTAGTCGTCTACTACCAATGGATCATTTATATTTGGAACCCGAGACAAAAAATTAACGACTGGGTTTTCTTTCCTCGGACAATCTTTGATGGTGATATCAAAATCCTGCAAGAGTAACAACGAGTGAGTCACTCGACCATTCGTAATAGGTTTATTAGCTAAATATCATATGGCATAATGATCATTATACAAAAAAACTTGATAGCATGTTATATAATGTCTAAATTTGTTTATGGCATAAATGATAGCTAAGAATTCCTTTTCTGTTACTGTATAATTAATTTCAACAATAGTATGATTTTTGCTAATATAATTTATAACATAAGGTTTTTCTGTTCTCTTCTTGGCCGAGGACAACACCTATTGCTGCATCTGACGTGTTCGTAGAAATGTGGAAAGGCAGTTCCCAATTGGGTCCACACAATACTGGTGCCATCAAAACTAATTTCTTCAAATATGTAAAATATGTGTCACATTTATTAGACCATTTAAAGTCAACATTTCCTGTTAAAGCATATAAAGGCACAACAATTTGTGATTTTTTTTTTAATAAACCTACGACAATAACCCGCATATCCAAGGAAGCTACGTACCTCTGTCTGAGTACAGGGTGTAGGTAGTAGGAGAATTACCTGTATCTTTTTTGGATCTACTTGAATCCTATTTGTAGAGATGTAGTGTCCTAGGATTACATCTTCTGTCATCATCATGTGACACTTAACATGCTTAAACACAACCTGGTGGTGGTGCATAATTCCAAAACCTTCTCTAATTTTTGTAGTGCTTGATCAAAGTCGTCCGCATACGGGGTAAAGTCATCCATGTAAACATCAAGTCCTTCATTTATCAGATCATCAAAAATGTTGAGTATGGCTCTTTGAAATGTAGCTGGGGAATTGCACAAGCCAAATGGCAATACTCTGTAAGCGAATGTACCCCACGGGCAGGTAAAGGTCATTTTGTCTTGGTCGTCAGGGGTTATTTGAATATGATTGTAGCCGCTGAATCCGTTTAGAAAAAAAGCACTGTTTTCCTACTAGAGTATCAAGGACTTGATCAATAAATGGAAGAGGGAAGTGATCTTTTTGTGTCACCTTGTTCAATTCCCAGTAATCCACACAAATACGCCACTTCCCATTTTTCTTGGGAGCAACTACCAGTGGAGAGACCCACTTGCTATCCAAAATAGGATAAATGAAATTCACATCCAGCGGCTTCTGTAGCTCTTATTTTACAATATCTTTGAGGTGTGGATTCAATCTCCGCTAAGGTTGCCGAATAGGATGAGCATCCTTTTTGGTGTAGATATGATGTGTACATAACTGTGGGTCTATGCCCGTAATGTCTGGATGGTCCCAGGCAAAAGACCCTTTATATTTTTGCAGGACCTGAATGAGATTTCGTTGTTGGTCACTGTCCAAGCTATCATTAATGTTTAAAACCTTTCCTGGTTCAATTTCAATAGGCTTGCTGTTATGAACAACAATTGTTTGGATATGATGATCATCAGTATCTTTCAAAGGGTCTTTCGAGGCTTCATTGTCAAGAATTACTTTCAACATTTGACATTTTTCATATTAGATGGTTTATTAATAAAGTTATTGATTACATCATCTTCAGTCTGATTCTTGAATTCGAGTGCCTCTGCTACTGTAAGCGGCGAACAAATGATTTCTTAGAGGTATGCGGGTGGTTGTTCATGTATTTTTACAATGGGCAAAATTGGTTTGGCAGGAGGATATAGAATAAGGTTTTTTTACAGCACCCCCCTTAGCAATGGTCATGCTGCCTTCTCGGAAACCTATATAGGCATCCACTGTTGCCAGCCAAGGTCGGCCCAAAATCAAAGGGTTCCCATCTAATCAACTCTGGGGTCTATAACGAGAAAATCTACTAGATACTCCCATGATTCAAAAAAAACCGTAATATCCTGCAAAGTTCCTTCTGGTCTCACCACTGAACGATCAACAAGTTCTAGCAGGGTGGTGGTTGGTTCTAGAGCTGAAATACCAAGTGTATTATAGGTTTCTCCTGTTAAGATGTTAATAGCTACACCCAAATCAATAAGTGTGTTTGGAAAGGAGCGGCCATATATTTGAATTGTAACTATGGGATTCCCAGGTTCTTCATATTTTATCGAAGTTTCTCCTCCCAAAAGCAAATCAGACAAGGTCCCCACAACATGAATAATGGGTGGAGCTTTTGCTTTCCTCACAGGATTTGTTTCACATAGCTCTTTAATTGTTTTAGCATAAATAAGAATGTCTTGGATGGCCTGGAGGAGAGGAATTTTAATGCAATTTTTTTTTTTGTTTTTTGTTTTTGTTTTTTTGGTTTTTGTTTTGTTTTGTTTTTGTTTATGTTTATGTTTTTGTTTTTGTTTTTGTTTTTGTTGTTTTGTTTTTGTTTTGTTTTGTTTTTGTTTGTTTGTTTGTTTTTGTTTGTTTGTTTGTTTGTTTGTTTGTTTGTTTGTTTTTTTTCTCCAGTTCCCCTACAAGATAAAAGTATGGATAAACAACTAGTTTAGGTATTGTTAATCTTTCAAGTAATGGGGGAGAAGTAACTATGAGTTTTTTAGGGTCTTTATGCTCAACTGTATCTTCTCCTTGTTTTATTTTTGTGTCAGTCACAGTCGATGGTGTATGTACAGGTGGCGTTTTTAACTTAATTGATGGATGGTATCTGTCTTCCTCAGTAGTGATAATGCGTCCTGACCTCAGTCTGAGTTCGTTACATTCTTTTTGTTCAATCTCATAGTCTGAGCTTTCGATAATTTGCACCATCTGAACCGGTCTGTTATTGGGATTTGGATTTGGTTGGGCTGGAAATTGGGGACATAGAAGGGGTTGAGGATTTTGCTGTAATGGATACGGGGCTAATAATGTAGGCTGAGGTTCAGGACCTGTCCCCATAGGCGTATTGCTTATCCATAAAGGTCGCTTCCAATTCAGAGACCAGTTTGGATTTTGTGAAGTAGAGGTAGGCCACTAGGATGGATATGGATTGGCTTTCCAAACAGGAGTAAAAGGAGAATTCGGCTAGCCATTACCTGGAAAGGACTGAGTTGGCCAAGGTGTCATGGGAAATGGTTGGTATTTCCAATTCGAGTAAGGTGATTGGTCTTGCCATGTTGCCCCAAAATTTTGCTACTGAATAAATGATGAAGAAGGAAAGAACTAGGATGTGTCTTGTGACATACCTATGGGTTTGTCTTGCCAATATCAACACCGATTCATTAAGTATACTAGTTTTGTCTCTTCTTCTACTTCTTTAAAAACGGATTTCAGGCCTAGAAGTGATGGACACTACTCAGTGGTGTGGTCCTTGGTGTAGATAGCACATGTTTGGACCATGTCCAATGGACACTCCTACTAGCTGTGCTTCTTCCAGCAGTGTGGGAAAAAAACGACCAAGTTCTGTTATGCTAAGGCTTGTTTCTGTTTAGCATTCACGACGTCCAACTACGTTGTAAGGGTGCCAAGGATGTCCGTCTTGAAGTCTTCTAGGAGGTTATTGATTTCCATTCTTGTTACGCCTCCACTCTGTGGTTTGCTTCCTCTAGTCATAGGATCTTGGTTTCCTGACCCGATGCATGTGCTACCTCATGAACACCTGATACACAAGCGAATGATTTCATCATAATCTTCTTGAGAAATATCTCCTTTCCCCATCAAATTGAGAGTTTCTATCCATTCTTCTTTCATTCCCTTAATTGATATGGCTCTCAGGACTTCTTTTGGTAAAGTGGTGTGAGGGTATCTCTGCAAATTATAGTGAAACCATTTGACATATTCTTCTAGAGTTTCATTATCCTTTGCAACCACCTTAAAGATTTCATCTTTTAATTCCCTAGTCTTGCAGAAGTCTTGGTACCTTGTGAGGAAAGAAGTTTTCATGTCATCCCAAGAGTTAATAGTACGTCTGGCTAAACCTATGAACCACCTCAAAGCTACTCCATTTAGAGTAGAAGGGAAAATTTTTAATTTTTTAGGGTTGGTGGTATAGTCCTACCCTCTACAGAGGACATCAAGCTCAAATAAGAAGGCATCTGGGTCCTCTTTGATCATCCCATGAAAAGTTGGGATGCTTTGCAATGGAATAGATTTCATTAAGACATTGGCCACTTGGTCGACTCTGGGATATTCCAATGTCAAGGTCTAACCTTGAGGTACTTGGTTTTCCATTTATTAAAAAATGTGCCAAAATCCTTCGGGGATTTCAGGGGGTGTTATTTGGGTAAGCGGAGGATTCCCAATCCAAGTTGGTTTTACAGCACTACCTAGATCTGGGATCAAAAGAGATCCTTATTCAGACAACTGTGGTCATGCCTTAGCAGTTCCACTGGTTTCTCCCTCTCCTTCTCTTAAGTTTCACGATTTTCCCTCTTGTAGAGGATCAAAATCTAAATTTGCCATAACCTAGAAAATTTGTTCATATCGTCCGATTTGGCTATGAATCTCAGCATAAGTTGCAGATGGTGAGCCTGCTGCTTGATGGATTACAATAGGGGTTTTTCCAGATACAGTCTGGAATCCTACTTATGCCTAAGACTCTAATTTTCTTACGATTTTTTCTATAAAAGTTGATCTCCCAAGGTGCACCGATCCCTTGGGTTTGTGGATTTAGGTGGGGGGTTCTGATCTTTTTCTATCTTTTTATTCATAGTCATTCAAAAAAACCTATTCCTATTTAACTTCTATGCAATTGTTGAAAAGTGGGCTGAAGAGAAAGCACTTTACTTGCTGGTTACACAAGTTGTTCCCTCCCATTTTTAAAACCCAATTCTTTTACAACAAAATAAAAAGAAATCACTTTGAAACATTCTCCCCGACAATGACGCCAAAATGTTGGTGCACTAAGATGTCATATTAAAAGCAATCTTAATACCTACATTAATCATCAACCCAGGGTAAGTCTATTTATTTCAAGAGTGTCAACATTGTATATGCAGTGAGTTCAGAGGTCAATCCATAATGAAATGATTGGAATCTTTGGAATGACTAATATCTATTTCTCTAAGTTCAATCCAAATAACTCTGAAAGAAACCTTTCGAACATTCTCAAATCTACCTAATCTATTCTACGGGAAACTGAATCGGAATACAAGTAGAAAGAATCACTCTTAACAATCTAATTGGTATTGAGACTAATTCATTTGATATGAAGGAAAACTACAACAATCCAATCAACAAGTAACTAGGTAAATATCTCATGGAAAGTAATCAACTATAACCTTGATAACTGTAATAATGAACATCAATCAAATGTTTAAACCAACATAATCAATTCAATAAATATTATCATGCAAATGTAACACACAACTAAATCTTGAGTCTCGTCTGAACAACAACACAAACCAGAATCATCAATCCTCACATCAATCAGAATAGCGCTAACTTTGTAGACAATAGTAATGAATAATTATAAAAATAAATAGAAATGATTATAACACAATTGAAGTAGCAGATCTCCTATTGACTGGGCCCAAGTCTCCAGAAGTACCCGCTGAGAGATATTTAGAATATGATTGTGGATTAAACACAGTCTTCTTCATTAAAATTAATAACAGAGTTACAACATCACAGTATGAAAATATCTGTGTTCAAAAAGAATAGTTACAATCTCAAAGCTCCTAGCTCACTGTTCAATTCGCCTCATGGCTTTATATAAGTTTTGGAAAAATAAATGGATAGAAGCGAATCCTTAGGATTAGGGGATCCTGAGGATTTTGCAACCCTCGATCTAATTTCATAAAAAAATAGAATTGGTCCTCCTGGTCTTCCGCTATCCCTCCTACTCAAGATGTTGTCCTTTTCCTTTCCTGGCTGCTACTGCTCTGTTGTTTGAACAACAATCGTCCAATCTGCATCCCTGCATAAAAAGATAGTAAAAGTTAGTTTTTTGTGCCAAATTTATCCAATTTGTTAATAATCGTTTTTACCCAGATTTTGCTATTGTTTCTTCTGGATTTATTTCTAAAACAAAGATAAACACATGAAGACAAGTGCTTAATTAAGCTATTACGAGGAGAAAACATACCTTTTCCTTGACCCAACATGTGGCACCCCGAGAGTAGCCAAATGAGTTGGGTCAAGCAACAGATGAATTAGTGGTTTGGAGTTATTTCATATATATATGATACTATATATATATATATATATATATATAATATACTATAGATACACACACGCACAATATATATATATACACACACCACAATATATAATATATATATACTATATATATATATATATATGTTGGAAGGCGACACAACTTGGTGGACCCGCCAACTGAACCCACCATATTAAACAATGATTATAACCATGCACCAACCCCAACCTTACTAAATCACAAGCAACAAACGATTGTTAAAATAATGGACAAGAATATGGTTAATGGCAATGGTATGAATGGTATTTACAAAATTTGGCGGTTGAATTGGCGACACGTGGCTAGCCCGCCAACCACAACCAAAACATTGCAATGGTTATATATAACCGATTTTTGGCGGTCAATTAAAGTTTGAATCAATGATTAACAACCATAATATGGGTTTATATAAAATATGGGGTCGCAGGTTTGAACCCTGACCAACCCACCAACCCACCAACCCAATGCCTATATTTAAACATGCCACCAAACTATCTAGTCAGGGGAATTTGAAATGTATGCCACCGAACTTGTATATAAATATAATTTTTTCATTCAAAGTGAAATAGCACGGAGGCCAAACAAGTGGAGGAGTCGTGGAACTAGGCAGAGTGGAACCATGAGTAGGCAGAACTCAGAGTTGATGGAACCTTGATACATGGAACCCTGACGACGTAGTTCCATAGGGGTATATTCTAGGAGAATATTCCATAAAATATTCCTAGAATATTATATTTAAATCTGTTGAGGAATCTTGAAGATTCCCTAGGGGGTCTAAAGATGACAATGGTGGAATGCAACTGAATTTATACTCATTTTATTTAGAATTGCGAAAAGGATTTCTATGGTGGAGTCAATTTGGGGCCTCGATTCATGCCTAGTTAGGCACGAAGTTTGAGATAGAAATGCACCTTTGATAAGTGGGTCACGTTTATAGTCGAAAGTCTCAGAAGGATGAGAGGGACCCACTGGTGCTCTATTGTTGTGGTTTGAGAAGTCACATTTCAATTCACTCCTAGGATTGGACGTACAATGATGTATTTTTCCATGTACTTGCCTTTATTTGATGAGATGAATGAAGTGAACTCCCCACTATTGAAGCAGAGCCTAGAGATGTAGTCCACATTGGACAAACACTGTTATCAAACTTTTGTGTGTGTTATCTTTATGGTATCGTTTATGTTGCTTCTTTTTTAAGAGTTTGAATGTATGTTTTTTACATGTTTTTTCATGCAAATATGCTAACATCAATTGAAGAAAATATCTTGGATCATGATGGTATCATAGGGATACGGATCATTGCTTAATTAATGATGTACTAATTTGAAATAAATGTATGACACATATATTTTGAAAAATATCATATCATATATTTCCCAAAGTCATATTAGTATTGTTATACTTGAAGTGTAATATGAGTTCAATGAAAAATTGCACTTGAATCTCATATAATATATAAAAATTTATTTGCCACTAGTGAAAGGACATGCCATGTTATACCCTATGTTGTACATTAACAACCATACCACTAGCAATGTAAAGATATGCAAGTTGTAGGAATTTACAAGGTAAGTTCCTCAGACAGAATACCAAAGGACACCGCTCACAAACAGATCACAGATCAATAGACCAATATTTTTGACGTGGTTAAAACCCTCAAAGAGGGAAACAGTCCACGGCCTGAGCCAACGCGGCCACTTCAGGAAATTTATTAATAAAAGAATGAAAAATTACATAAGCTTCTCTCATGAATAGTTAACCTACAAATGACCCTCCATGCTCTTTAAATAGAGATCATGGACCAATCGGGTGTTAAGCCACGGATCAAGTGTC
>APFE031396130.1:0-12181 GCA_000404065.3 Pinus taeda | reverse complement strand
ATTGGAAATTCAAGAATGATGATGGGATAGGATAGAATAGGAGAAAAATGATATTGTTGCATTACCATTGTAATTCTCAAAGCTTCGCCTGCTGTAATGATTTCACAATTTGATGATGAACAAATAAAAGGGTTGTTGTTTATCCTTCTCATCTGAAGTAGCCCAGCAGAATCCGCTGGCGGCTAAGGGCCTAGTCTCCGGTGGAGTATGGTGCTGTTGTATTACATATTTCCAATTTTTGTCGTGTGATGGTTTGATTTAATTCCTATTTCTTTGAATCGTATTTCCTTACAGTTTCATGTTTTTGCAGTGAGCTGTTATAGTATTTTATGAAATTGTTTTATCGCACAAGTTGAGATTAACTCGCGTGGCTGTTCTTTTCCATCATAACAGAGATTATTATCATTTTCTACTTATGTTGTTATGTTGTTCATTTAAAATATAAAGCTTTGTTGTGCTATTTCAATTATGGTTTCATTCCATTTGTTGTTCTGTTTGATTGATATTCATTACAGATTGTTGTTCAATAGGATTGGTTATTCGATTCCTTTAATTACAGTTTGTTGTCCATTTACTTTGTTGTTCATTTATGTTGGTTAATTGCAAAGAATTTACTTTTAAGCATTTTTCCTAGTTTACTTTCAATAGCAGCTTTAGTTCAATTTCTATTTCTTTTTAATTGCTTTAAAGCAGGACTGTCAACTGTAGAGAACATTGGTTATTGCTTCCTCATTCCCAGATTGATTGTCTTGTTCCAGTTTGATTTCAATTGCATCAATATCTAGAGGAATGAGTTATTGCTACTATATCCTCGATTGATGGTTGTTTGAGTGAATGATTTAGTTTAGAACATTTCAATTTCTTGTTGTTCCAATTAGATTATGTTTCCAGCTTTCATTTACTTTTGGATTTACTCCAAGTTCATGATTTCAATTGATAGTAATTTTAACTCTACAAATACAATTACTACTTTACAAGAACCTATAGTTTACAAGATGATATACACAAATATATTTTTACATATGTAGTGACAAATTGGTTTTCTTCCTTATATAAAATAGTAGTGAGGCTTCATAATCTATATCATATACACTAGTGTGTTTTATGTATTTTAAAGTCTTCATTCATATCAAGATGTGGCGCACCAATTCATATTGTTGATAGAAGTTCTCTAGTGTTGTCAATATTTAAATTACATGTCAAATCTCCAAAAATATGTCATACACATTAGTGCTTAGTATAGACATTTCGAAACCTTGGTGTGTATCAATACATGGTGTATTGATGTATTACGTGCAATCAAGAGATTGATTGAGATGGTTGGTATAAGCACAATGACAAAAGAAGATCTATTACAAATATCAAAGCTTTTTTGTGAGAGATGTTATTTTAATAATTTTGTTTTGTCTTGTAATATGAAATCCCTTCACTAAATCCTTCACTAAAGAGTGTTTTCCCTATATTGTATGCAAGATCCACAAGAAGGTTACTATAAGAACTCAAATAAATTATTTTTTATATTAAGAGAACTTAACAACTTGGTATAAAATGTTGTAGTGCTAAGTGGATGTGGATGTTTTAGTCAATTGCATGGAATTGGATTGGAAAAGATATGGTGATGGTGTGTTGTCTACATCTTAGTATGTGTTTTTCTTGGATCTAAACCAATATTTTGGTTGTGAAAAACCCTAAAGTTTGTCTCTTTTTCACCCACAAAAGTAAAGTATCGCGGTGCACTATGTTGGGCCGTGAATACGACCAGCTTTTTAACACTTATTTCATCCATTTTTACTTTTCTTTATCATGTTATTAATCACGTTTTATCATATAATTCTATTTTATAATGATTTATACTCTTATGAATAAATATTATTTATTTTCCTTTATTTCTAATAAATTGATGATTATCAATGATTTTATCAATGATAGTTTGATAGTTTTAATAAATTAGTTGTAACATTATTTACCAATTTTTAACCTCCAAGATAATTTCTAGATTGAAGATTTGACCATTAAATGTGCCAACTCATAAATTCGTTGGAATAAGAAGTGACAATTTTGTGGTGGCAATGCTGAGCAAATGAAGAAGAATATGGAAAATCCAGAACATGGGTTTTGTCCAAAACAGACCCAATTAACTTTGGAAAAGAACAGTTTGCCCAAATTCGACTTGTACTGAGAGAAACGCAGGGTTCTTTGAGCACGATTGTCTCAGATTTGTTGTTGCAACCGTCCTCCAAATCTCAGTTGCAAAGCCAAATTCGCCTTGCTCTTGTTGAGAGATGGATGGAAATATATCTTCTTGTTGATCAATTGGTTGGAAACAATCCAATTTTGTAATAGAATCATGTTGTAATTATCTTTATTGTAACTACTCTCTGATCTCTCTCTATTTAAATGAAAATAGAGATCAGAGATGGGATGGAAAAATAGGGGGAGAATTGAGGATTCAGAATTGGAAATTCAAGAATGATGATGGGATAGGATAGAATAGGAGAAAAATGATATTGTTGCATTACCATTGTAATTCTCAAAGCTTCGCCTGCTGTAATGATTTCACAATTTGATGATGAACAAATAAAAGGGTTGTTGTTTATCCTTCTCATCTGAAGTAGCCCAGCAGAATCCGCTGGCAGCTAAGGGCCTAGTCTCCGGTGGAGTATGGTGCTGTTGTATTACATATTTCCAATTTTTGTCGTGTGATGGTTTGATTTAATTCCTATTTCTTTGAATCGTATTTCCTTACAGTTTCATGTTTTTGCAGTGAGCTGTTATAGTATTTTATGAAATTGTTTTATCGCACAAGTTGAGATTAACTCGCGTGGCTGTTCTTTTCCATCATAACAGAGATTATTATCATTTTCTACTTATGTTGTTATGTTGTTCATTTAAAATATAAAGCTTTGTTGTGCTATTTCAATTATGGTTTCATTCCATTTGTTGTTCTGTTTGATTGATATTCATTACAGATTGTTGTTCAATAGGATTGGTTATTCGATTCCTTTAATTACAGTTTGTTGTCCATTTACTTTGTTGTTCATTTATGTTGGTTAATTGCAAAGAATTTACTTTTAAGCATTTTTCCTAGTTTACTTTCAATAGCAGCTTTAGTTCAATTTCTATTTCTTTTTAATTGCTTTAAAGCAGGACTGTCAACTGTAGAGAACATTGGTTATTGCTTCCTCATTCCCAGATTGATTGTCTTGTTCCAGTTTGATTTCAATTGCATCAATATCTAGAGGAATGAGTTATTGCTACTATATCCTCGATTGATGGTTGTTTGAGTGAATGATTTAGTTTAGAACATTTCAATTTCTTGTTGTTCCAATTAGATTATGTTTCCAGCTTTCATTTACTTTTGGATTTTAAGCACTATACTCCAAAACATTACTCTTGAGTAAATAGCTGCCTCAAACTGAGTACACTCTTGAAATAAGAAGTCGTCCCTGGGTTGACAATTAATGTGAGGTAATTAGGAGTTAAAAATACACCTTTTTATCTCTCGAAATTTTGGCGTCATTGCCGGGGAGAGTGTAGCCATTTTTAAAGAGTAGTGTGCATCTGATGAGTGCCTGTTAGGAAGGGATTGGGTATTAAAAACGGAAGGTAAGAACCTGCGTACAGGAGCATGTAAAAGCCCTGCTCCCCCATCCACTTTCCAACAGAATTGTTAAAGAACTTAGAGTAAATGTTTGAATTTTTGTGTGAAGGACTAAAAAAATAGAAATTTTGAAAAACAAATCTCATGATTTCACTTAAGTGGTGATGTAAGCACCACCCATTTCACTAACTAATAGGCAGGAACATTTGAAGAAGGAGCCTCAAAGAAATGCATGAAGAACATCTTCTATTATGGTAAGAAATGACTCACGTTTCTACTTTTAAATTTCCTATCAAAGATCTAGGAGGAGTGACACAAATGCACATAATTCCCCCATCTTTACCAAATTTTCATGGCTTGACAAATGAAGATCCACATACATTTTTGTTTGAGTTCGAAATACTTTGTAGAGGATATGATTATTACACTTACGATCAAAGGTTGAAAGTGTTTCCTCTTACTCTAAAAGGAGCAGATCTCCGATGGTTCATGAGCCTAGGTGGGAATTGCATCCAAACACCGGAGGACATGAAGAACACATTCTTGAAGAAGTACCAAGACTATTGCAAGGCCAATGAAGATATTTTCAATATGATACAAGGGGAAGATGACTATGTAGATCGATTTTAATATAACCTTCAAAAATCAAAGCATAAGCATTTGCAAAAAGAGATCTTAAAAACACTCCTTAAAGGAATCAAAGATGAATTTTTAGAACTCTTAAATCTGATAGGAAAAGGCGATGTTTTTCAGTTATCATATGATGATGTTTGTGAGTTGTGCATAAGGTATTCAAGAGTAATCTCCAAGGCTGGTAAGAATTCTAGATATGTTTGTTCTTTCTTCTCCAAATCTACTAGAAGAATAGGAGACATAAGAGCTGAAATCAATGCTTTATTAGAAAATTTTAAAGTTGATTTTATTATCTCTCTAAATGCAAAATTGGATGTTTTGCAGGTTCATAAAACTCAAGAATTTGATGAAGTGTTTTGCCCTCATGACCGAAAGGAGCATCCATAGATAGTTGTTCTTCCTTATCTAGGATGGAAGTAGCATATCAAAGAGATGAGGAAGATGCAATAAGGTCCAAACCATGGAAATCATGGCCTACAGGTATGGTAACCACTTCCTCTCCACTTGCTTACTTAGATAGTCCATTAAGGAACACTAATGTGTTAGGGAAGCCATGTCAATATAACCACTACCAATCTTGTCTACAAGTTAGGCATGGTTCACCTTACGATTGCATGACTACTCTCCCTCATCTTGCAGCACAAGCACATTCTCCATATTATTCACAAACTCTTCCACAACATCCTACTTGCATATCAAAATCATTCACTCAACCTAATCATCTACATCATCAAAATGCTCCATTTTGTACACAATTTCCTGCTCAACTAATTCCACACCCTCACCACAATAAACCAGTACAACATGCTTACAATGTTGCACTGCAAAATTTACCTACCCTTCCCACCTATTCTATCTCACATGCGCCATTACAGAAAACTTACAATGAGATTCAGAATGTTTCAAATTCAAAAATTGTAGAAGTTATGGGAAAAAATGAGGTTTCTTTTAGTATGCATCAACAAGTCATTTTAAATGCTCAAGAACTTCATGATATGATGGTTATGGGAAATAAAGAAAGTAAAGGATATATTGAAGATTGGTTACACTCCATTACTTGTTTACAGCATCACTCCATACTTCAACAATTTTTGATACCATTTTTTCAAGGGAAGTTGGCTTCTCATACCCTAATATTCATTAATATGCATTTTTCAAATTTGGGTATGTGCATACATGAAGCCCTATTTCGAAAATGGTTCCATTGGAAGTACTCCTATACGTATTCATATTCATTTTTCAAATCAAAATAGGTTAGTGTAGAAAATAAATAAATAAGGACATAAATAAATACATTTTGTTTTTATGTAAAACTAGTTGTTTTTGTTGCAACATGCTATGGAAATCAACATTGGTGATAGTTTTTTTAACTCATTTGTGTATTTAGATGAATTATATTGCAAATAAAAATTCTACAAACACTTATATTCATTTTTATCATCAATATGAAAAAAATGCTTGAATATCATTTTTTTGGCTTGCGGGCTTGATGAAATTTCTGGAAACACAGTCAGGACAGTCATGTTTTGAGGGAGAAAAAGGGAATATTTTAAAACATTTTTCTATCCTAAGTATCCCTTGATGTCTACTTTCCAACCTAATTTGAATCACTCAATTTGGATTTGAAATGAAAAAGTTAGAACCAAAACATTGACAGGGTGTCTAGCAGGCAGCTCAAGAACAAAGTTGGGACAATCAATTTTTAGAGGCCTAAATGAATGAATTTTTAAAACCCGTTTCTATGATAGATTCCCCTATGAATTAAGTTTACAAATAAATTTGAATCACTCATTTTTTATATCGTATGGGGAAGTTATGATCAAAATACTGACTATCTATCGTAACTCAGCACTCTTAGAACTCTGTTTTTCCGGCTGTTCCTTAGAGTATTTGACCTATCAATTATTCTTGTCTTCAAAACGCATTTCTATTGGAGATAAATAAATGAATCTAATTTCATTTCCAATTCGAATCATTCAAATCCATCATCAAAAGAAAAAATTATGCTTGAAATAGCAACTATTGGTCTAAGTGGGGTAATCGAAAATGACTCTGTAATGCAGGTTGTTCCAACTAAAATTGACATATCATATCATTGAATTTCTAAAACCTGTTGCTACTGAAGATAAAAATTTTAATTATCTCTAATTTAGATTTGGAATCACTCAATTTGGACGAAAAACAAAGAAGTTGTGATTAAAACATTGCTGGTTAGTATGGTCGACCACTGCTCTCCCGCAGGTGATAAATAAATTTTACTTTGTTATTCTCTCAATGGATTTGTGATACAGAGTAACTACTTGTTGTTTTTTTGCATAATTCTTGGATTATGGGAGCCCGATCACCTCTCTTTATCCATGATTTAATGTTTTATTGCAAGTAGACATTCGTTTTTTTGCAGATCCTGGGAAATAAAGAAGGTCAATTTATGGACGAGTGATTTTTGAAAGAAATTTTAATGAAACAAAGGGAGCTTCATCCAACTCATTACCCAACAGATTCATAATAGAACAAATGAAAAATTGATTTCAATTTGAATATTCATGTCTTATCATTGCTGCCAAAACATTTTTCAAAGAGATCATTTTTTTTACATAATATCATAGCTGTTGTAACTTAATTTATTTATTTACATACTGTCTTTTGTTGTTTCTTTTCCGATTTCTATTATATTTTGTGTTTCAGGTATTGCTTCATTCAAACTGTAACCCATCCTCAGCATCAATGCAGTGAATAGCTAATTCATTCTTTGCGTGCTTGCATTTTATGATTGTGCATTTTGCTGTTCCTTTTCTGAAGGGACATCATTTGTGTGCATTTTTATCGTTCCTACTATTCCTTTTTCAAAAGGACAGCATTTTCGTTTTCCTATTCCTTTTCCAAAGGAATAGCACTTTTTGGGTCCGCCGTTCATTTTGTTGTTCATTTTCATGGTTCATTTTGTTGTTTCTTTTCAAAATGGAATAGTTGTTGTTCCTTTTCGAAATGGAACAACACTTCTACACTTTCACGTTTTGTTGTTCTTTTTCAAAATGGAACAACACTTCTGCACTTTCATGTTTTGTTGTTCCTTTTCAAAATGAAGCAACACATTCACTGTTCTTTTTCGAAATGGAACAACACTTCTGCACTTTCACGTTTTGTTGTTCCTTTTCGAAATGGAACAACACTTCTGCACTTTCACGTTTTGCTGTTCCTTTTCGAAATGAAACAACACTTCTACACTTTCACATTTTGTTGTTCCTTTTCGAATGGAATAACACTTCTGCACTTTCACGTTTTGCTATTCCTTTTCGAAATGGAATAGCACTTCTGCACTTTTACGTTTTGTTGTTCCTTTTTGAATGGAACAACACTTCTGCACTTTCACATTTTGTTGTTCCTTTTCGAAATGGAACAACACTTCTACACTTTCACGTTTTGTTGTTCCTTTATGAATGGAACAACACTTCTGCACTTTCACATTTTGTTGTTCCTTTTCGAAATAGAACAACACTTCTACACTTTCACGTTTTGTTGTTCCTTTATGAATGGAACAACACTTCTGCACTTTCACATTTTGTTGTTCCTTTTTGAATGGAACAACACTTACACACTTTCACGTTTTGTTGTTCCTTTTTCGAAAAGAATTAGCACTTCGGACCCACTTTTCATATTTGTTGTCCTTTCCAAAGGTAACGACACTTGCCGTTTTTGTTGTTCCTTTTTCAAAAGGAACAACACTTTTGATTTTTGTTGTTCCTTTTTCCAAAGGAATTGACAATTGCATTTTTACTGTTCCTTTTCTAAAGGAACGACACTTTTAGTTTTTCCTGTTCCTTTTTCCAAAGGAATGGCATTTGCATTTTTTCACACCTTTTTTGTTGTGTATTTTTTCTTTTTTGGTATGGCAATTTTCTTTGTTGTTTCCCTACACAGAACACCACTTTCTTTTGAGGTGTTTTGCATGTTCCTTCAAAAAGAAAAACACTTTTGGGAGTATTTTTTAGAGCAAACCCCTTCCTTCTCTTGTGGGATTATTCCTAGTTCATCTCAACCACATTTTCCTGATTCTCTTTCATGGCATGAAGTACACTACTTTTATGAGGACAAGAATTATGGATTCTTTTGAAGCGAGTTATTATCATTCACGTTATGATCTTTAATAGGACAGCTCCTTGAAGATAGATTCTTTTCAAAAATGACACAATTATTTACTACTTTACTGCATTGTTTTCTGTTGAACATGATATTGATTGATCATCTTAATACCATGCTAGTTCCACCCTTCCTAGTTATAATATTCTCTGTCTGTAATAAATGAGATTATGGGTATACTTTTTTCTATTGACACGTTCAACTTCTTCCACCATCCCTACTCTTAAGGAGTACTGAGCCTCCCTCTTTTTATCATAAAAATGTGTAATAACAACATAATTTTATTCGCAGATGGAGGATAGGGGGTCTCATTACGAGCCAGCCTACCATGATCATAAGGCTGTAACAAAGTGATATTCCCATTATGGCCACCACACCAAGGTTATGATCCATTAGATAGCCAAATTATCCTTGGAATAGGAGGTCTCATCATGAGCCGGCCTGATCACTTTTGCTACATCCCAGTGAATGGTAGTGTGGTTATCTGGTTACCACGCCAGCACACTGATCTCTTCTGTAGAACAGCACTGAAGCTCTCCGTTTATAAATTGAGGATTCTGGCTCATATGGGTTAAAAAGCAACCCTGCAGAGGCTATGGACGCCTGCTGGCAGCAGAGGCTCTGCTTATGGTATTGAAGTTATATCTTATCGTCAATTACTACTATAATACCCTTTTCTTATTTTTTATTTTTATCAGAGAAGTTATTTCCTTAATTTTTATCCCTATTTTGAACCTTTATGCATGATAAATTGTTTTATGATCAATCACATCATTTTTCAGCTAGAATATAGTCAACAAAGCATCTTTTTGGCATATTGTCGTTCTTTTTCTTTTTTCATAACTTATCATCAATCCAAAGCGTCATATATTTTATTCATAACTATCATTATACAGTGTGCTCTTATTATAACCATAACTCTCGTCGTCCTATCATTGATTTGTGTACTCTAATGTTGTATTGTTCATTCCCTTGCCTTGCCATCAACACAACACCTTTCATATGCTTTATGGTCATGGAATCTCTTTTCCAATTGGAGGGGGGAATGTATGCATTATGGGATAACATGCGATATGATTACTGCACTCTGCCATAACTTGTTGATTTGATAAAATATTAGCATTGCATATATACAAAAAAATTTCTGATTGAAATTTTTGCATGCATTTTATCTGTTGCTATTCAAAACTCACACTATGGATTCAAGAACATTATATGCAAAATAGTGCTTTGTTTACAAGAGAACAACAAGTATGGGGCAAATCTTTATTCGCAGCATGACCACACTATTGAAACTAACAGTAGAGGCTCGAGCAACTCGCGAACGTGAACAATTCTTTAGACATGATGTGCTTACCTGGATTCCACCTTTTGCATCACTTTCAGCATCAACTCTGCCTACATCAACTTCAACAAATGCCACTCCATATCTTTCATTCCAAATTTTTCTTTTGGAGGTAAAACTTGAGGTAAAATAGCATAATTTTCTGATTTATTACGAATTTAGGAGAATTTCATGAAAATCCATTTTGAGCATTATTTATCATCATTCATTTCACATCTTTACGATTTACCATTTTTCAGCGGCATATTATCTTTCCATTTAGGGGAGTGTTGCTTTCATTCATTTCTTTCTTATAACTATGTTATTCATATTCTTTATCATCCATTGCTATCCTTATTCATTCTCAACACCTCCCTTATTCCATGTTGTTTTACACCAAGCATAGCATTCAACAGCTGGTAGCAACCACCTCTATTTATTTTCTAGCATTACATGAGGGCATGTTAATTTTTCAGAGAGGGGAAGGAATTGCTACGCATGATGGATGTTTTCTACTTTCTTTCTCATTCAAGGCATACAATTTCAGTGCAGAAATTGATTTCCATAATATTTTTAAAAACTATGAACTCAATTGTTGTGATCTCTAGAAAACACATACATATTATTAAAATACACATACTCAGATAATTTCAAGGTAAATTGGTTCATAAAATTTCGGAAATCATGTACTCTCAACTACAACCATTTTGTTTATATCTCATGATCCGTGCATCAAAACGATATGATTTTTGGATCATAGAGGCATTCATATATTATAAATTTACTTGCCACATTTCAACAAAAGTTGGTTTGTAGTTTTTGGGAAAATGGTTAATGAAGGTTGTTGTCATTTATATCATATTTTGTTGCAACTTCATTGTTATGCCTTCATCAAGATTGCTAAAATTGAATATTGATTAAGTGAGGAAGAATCCATTTGTTCTATGAGCTGAGATGAACAAAAATTTTTTTGCTTGGTTAACAAATAGGTTTTGTCTTTGGGTTGCATGAGGACATGCAATATATTCGGTGTAGGGGTGTGTTGGGCCATGAATACGACCACCTTTTTAACACTTATTTCATCCATTTTTACTTTTCTTTATCGTGTTACTAATCACAGTTTATCATATAATTCTATTTTATAATGATTTATGCTCCTATGAATAAATATTATTTATTCTCCTTTATTTCTAATAAATTGATGATTATGAATGATTTTATCAATGATAGTTTCAATAAATTAGTTGTAACATTATTTACCATTTTTAACCTCCAAGATAATATCTAGATTGAAGATTTGACCATTAAATGTGCCAACTCAGAAATTCGCTGGAATAAGAAATGACAGTTTTACGGTTGCAATGCTGAGCAAATGAAGAAGAATATGGAAAATCCAGAACATGGGTTTTGTCCAAAACAAACCCAATTAACTTTAGAAAAGAACGGTTTGCCCAAATTCGACTTGTACTGAGAGAAACGTAGGGTTCTTTGAGCACGATTTTCTCAGATTTGTTGTTGCGACCGTCCTCTAAATCTCAGCTGCAAAGCCAAATTCGCCTTGCTCTTGTTGAAAGATGGATGGAAATATATCTTCTTGTTGATCAATTGGTTGGAAACAATCCAATTTTGTAATAGAATCGTGTTGTAATTATCTCTATTGTAACTGCTCTTTGATCTCTCTCTATTTAAATGAAAACAGAGACCAGAGATGGGATGGAAAAATGGGGGGAGAATTGAGGATTCAGAATTGGAAATTCAAGAATGATGATGGGATAGGATAAAATAGGAGAAAAAGGAGATTGTTGCATTACCATTATAATTCTCAAAGCTTCACCTGCTGTAATGATTTCACAGTTTGATGATGAATAAATAAAAGGGTTGTTGTTTATTCTTCTCATCTGAAGTAGCCCAGCAACATCCGTTGGCGGCTAAGGGCCCAACCTCTGGTGGAGTATGCTGCTGTTGTATTATATCTTTCCAATTTCCGTCGTGTGATGGTTTGATTTAATTCCTATTTCTTTGAATCGTATTGCCTTACAGTTTCATGTTTTTGCAGCGAGTTGTTATAGTATTTTATGAAATTGTTTTATCGCACAAGTTGAGATTGACTCGCGTGACTGTTCTTTTCCATCATAATAGAGATTATTATCCTTTTCTACTTATATTTTTATGTTGTTCATTTCAAATATAAATCTTTGTTGTGCTATTTCAATTATGGTTTCATTCCATTTGTTGTTCTGTTTGATTGATATTCATTACAGATTGTTGTTCAATAGGATTGGCTATTCGATTCCTTTAATTACAGTTTGTTGTCCATTTACTTTGCTTTTCATTTATGTTGGTTAATTGCAAAGAGTTTGCTTTTAAAGAGTTTTCCTAGTTTACTTTCAATAGCAGCTTTAGTTCAATTTCTATTTCCTTTTAATTGCTTTAAAGCAGGACTATCAACTGTAGAGAACATTGGTTATTGCTTCCTCATTCCCAGA
>APFE031396118.1:0-10230 GCA_000404065.3 Pinus taeda | reverse complement strand
AAGAATGACCCTTTAGGATGAGCAAGTCTTATGGCAATGATTATTAGATTAATTCAATAATTGCATCTATGAATTAGGATTAAATTATTTAATTATAAATGGGGATTCTAAGTGATATTTTGATTAGATTTAATATCACTGACCAATATAATAAATTGATTTAATATAAAATTAGGGTTAATTAGTTATTAAGGTTGTTTTGTTTCTTTTTCCATTTATTTAGATTATGAACCCCATTACAATCTTTTAATTTTTAATCAATGGATTTCTTACGAGGTTATAAGATTGTAATTAATAATATATAAATAGTATGTAAAAATAATTTAAGCTTCATTGCATTGAGTTGTTTATTCGCGGTATTATGATTGGTTTATATTTTTTTTTGTAAAATTAAAAGAATGACCCTTTAGGATGAGCAAGTCTTATGGGGAGATTGTTAGATTAATTCAGTAATTGCATTTATGAAATTATTTAATATATATTATGTTTATATTTTGTGATTGAGGATGGAATTGAACGTAAATACATAATAATGGAGTTAATTTATAGGAACTAGAAATGATATGAGACCTAAATTATTTCTAAGGGACCTATATAATGAGAGTCAATTATTGGTTTTTATGATTTCAAGTAATGGTTTCCAAGTATTGCTTAGTTTTAATCACTAATGATCTAAATCTCAATTTTGTTAATATATTAATAAAATATTCAAGAATATGTAATTCTACCCAAGATAACTAATAACCATAGCCAACTGAATCATTTCATATTGATCCTCTCCATAAATTTTATACACACACACTTAAGATTGGCTCTATGATACATCATTAATATCCTCTTAATCTATTGGCGTATCCCCTAAGGATGCACTCACTTGGAAGTCTGAAACGTTGGGTTAAATAAACTCTATAAACAGGTTATTCATTTATTATCTAGAACAAGAATATAATTTTTCTCTCACAAACAAAGTACCTCAAGATGATTTTGAAAAAATACGGAATGGAAGATTGCACACTAGTATGCACACCAATGGTGACAAGATGTAGTCTCAATTCACATGATGATTCTCCCATAGTCAACCAACCATAATACAGATCCATGATCGGAAGTCTACTTTCTCTTACCAGAACAAGACCATATATCATGCATGCATTTGGGATTGTTGGACGATTCCAAGCTAATCCAAAATAAATTCATCTTCAGGTAGTTAAAAGAATATTCAGATATCTACAAGGAACTCAAGACTTCGGATTATGGTATTCCAAAGATGTAGATCTTACTCTTCATGCCTATACAGATGCAAATTGGGTAGGAAATGTTGATGATAGAAAAAGCACTAGTGGAGGAGAATTCTATATGTTTCCCTGCTTGGTATCATGGTTCATAAAAAAACAAAGCTCAATTGTTTTATCCACTGCAGAAGAAGAATATGTTGTTGTTGCATCTTGTTGCACACAACTTCTTTGGATGGTGCAAACATTGCAGGACATTCAAATCAATTGTTCTCCACCCATTTCCATTCTATGTGATAATACAGCTGTCATTAGTATTTCAAAAAAGCATATTATGCACTCCAAGACCAAGCATATTCCAATTAAATATCATTTTATAAGAGAACAGGTGCTTGAACAAAAGTTCAAACTGGAATATGGTCCCTCAAAAGAACAAGTTGATATATTTACAAAACCTCTTCCACATGATGCATTTGAATATCTCAGACAGAAATTAGGAATGGTCCCTGCTTCATCACTCTATTAATATTTCAAGGTCAGGGGAAGTAATACATATGTGTCTTGATGATGAATCCCATGGTTGTTTTTAATATTCATGATTGCTTACATTACTGACAGTGCATCTGATTTCATAACAGTGAATTGGTACAAACAGTACAGGCTCAGGGGGAGCTGAAGTTAAGAAGTTTTGGTATTTTTATTTCTTTATGTGGATCCTATGAATACTAGTTGCATATATACGCAAGTTCTAAACTGAACAATCATGTATATTTTCTATTATGAAGAAGCATGCTCCAATTTTACTTGTTGGTTCTAGAATTATTTGAGTACAATTTTCAGATATGGCACAGGTTCAACGGGAGCATTTGATATGCTTCTAAATAATGCATTTTTGGCATTATGTTTCCTTTATAATTCCTTGGTACATAATTATGCTTATCAATGGTGATGTTTCTTATGTTGTTGAAGTTCTTTATTAATGACGAAAAAGTGCATGATGTTGTTCATGTTGCTACTAACAAATGCTTATGGTGTAGATCCTACATGGTACATGATAGTTTTTTATGACTATCATGGTCTTATTGAGGCCTTTTATTTTGATTATAAATGGCATATATGTCATTTAATGTAAAGGCCATGTAAAGACCTATGATGTAATAATTATAAAACTCAGTGATATATGGACTATTGTGGTCAAATCATGTAATAACATCTTTTTTAGCATATGATGTAATTTTTAAACCTACTGTGATTAGGTGATTGATGTAAGTCTAAGTCCTTGGTGATATGAAAATTCATATTTAGCTGAGTCATCAAGTCATGTGTTGAAAATAGCAACAAGAAATGATAAAAATGGAATCTATAAATTCCAATTTTAATTTGTCCTTGAATTAAAATTGAATTTAGTCTTAACAGCTATTTGGAAATAATTAATTAAGTTATGTTGACTTAATTATTTGGAGGAATCCAAGTTAGAAGTCTTTCTGAAGTCATGCAAGAGTTATCCCTTAAATTAAGGAGATAAGCCTTGAATTAAGGAGATAAGATTGAGTTATATTTGAGTTGTAATTAGTTAACTCATTTTACTGAGTTAAGTCCAGTTAAATTAGTTCCAAACTATTTGAGGAACTAATAGAGAGTTAACAGTCAGTTGATGCATGCATACACTCAACTAGTGTACTCCATTTAACTGAAGATTCCCTCATCAGAAACTCATGCATGTCTATTCTGAGAAAGACCCAGTTGAGATTAAAGACAAGGACAATGTACTATCAGTTGCATGTGTTTTCCTATAAAGAAAACTCATGCATTTAGAAGGAATCAATTCCTTGAGGATTGCGCAGTTCTAATAGTGTGTGAGAGCAGTGTTCCACTTGGCGAGGTGAGAATTATCCATTAGGAATAGCGCAAGGAAATAGGAGCTCGGAGTGTAGAGGAGAAGGCTTTTGAGAAGCCAGGATTTCCTATGAGCATCTGTGAGGATTCTACTGAGAGTTGGCTAGCTGTGAGAGCTAAGGCTTTGTATAATCTCTATGTATTTCCACCTTGTATGATAATATAGATAGTGAGACTTTTAGATGAGCCTTTCCCCAAAGTATTTTCATGTGTATTGTGCATTGGTTCTTCTTCTTCTGGTTATATTGTTCAGCTCAATCTTTAAGCTTCCGCAAATTGATAGTAGAAGTAGGTTATAGTATTTTTCTTTGATGTATATTGCATTATTGGGTTAACCTACATAGCAAATTTTCTACATGGTATCAGAGAAATATTTGTAGAGAATTTGTAGAATTTCTACATTATGTACTTCATTTCACATCCTCTGGAAATTTCATCATGTGCTCAGAGGGAGCATGGTCAGTATTCAATGTTCATACTTAATAGTTCATATCTACAACGCTCAAGAGAGAAGCCTTCATTCAGCATTGGTCAGCCCTTTTCCCTTGATATCAATTGGGGATATTAACTTGGTGTTTGAAAATCCTAGTGCTTAGCTTGATGTGTTTTATAGGTACTTACAAGTTGTGGTGACCAAACACCAAAGTGGTTTCCATCAAGTCCAAAGGGGCAGATTGTTGGCATTATGACTAATGTGTTGTCCTAGATGGTAACCTACTTGATGTTTTGTCTTTTGTTGGCAACCTAATTGATGAAGATGTCAACAAGATGTGTCTACATGTGACAAATCATTTTGTCAAAGGCATAGTAGGTCAGAGACAAAGGAATGATAAAGATGAAATTTCAAGAAGTATACGCGAGTTCTATGAAGAAAATCCATGTACACATGTGGGTATGAAGAAGGAAAGGTGCATAAATTTTCTGCACCATGGTATTCTAAATACCAAGGGTCTTTACCATAGTATTGACCCATGGTATTGATCCCAACAATGGATATTTGATCCTGTCAAAGAATACCATTAGCATTAGTATGGTTTTGACCTGTGGTATTGTCTAAGGGATTATATATGTAAGGAGGTGAAGACCAAAGTGTTTGGAGTGCAAGTGATGTATATTTCATGAATAGTTAGATCTGAAGCAAGTGTGCATGTAATGGGATATTATTGATTTGTTTGATCTAAAACTAAGTATGCACCCAAGAATTTGATGATGGATCAGATCCAATAGATCTGAATTGATAGTATTGATTATGGGTCAACTTGATCTGTGAAGATAATGTTTTTACGTGTGATTATTTTGTGTATGTTGAGATCTGGGTATGTTTGAAGTTTTGTTATGCAACGAAGGTTGTGCTAGTAATTTCATATATGTACACATGTTTGATAACCTGAAAGGTGTGTAAACACACGGATTTAACAATATAATCCATGTATCTATTCAAATATGTACACAGGTTTCATTCCTAAAAAGTGTGTATACATGTGGTAATTCTTGTCAGAAAGCGTGTATATAAGCTAGGGTTTTGTTGAAAAGGATTTCTGATCACTTTAATCAATCTTGGTGTGTTTTTGTTGTATGTCAATCAAGACTTACCTGATAATCTGATTTTAACAATGATGTTTGAAGTTGAATTGATTGATTGAAGAAGTGATGATGTTGATAGTTATATGTGAATGAATACCTGTGATACTTTTGTGATAGTTTCAGAATGATTCAATGTTTCAGGGTTTAACTCAGTGTGTATTTTAGAATAAAAATGATTCATTTTCAGGGTTCATTGTTTTGAGATTTGTAAGTGGGTATGCCTCATGGAAAGTGTGTATGTACGGGGATATGCTTTGCAAAGTAGCATATATATTTTGATATTCTATTAATCAAGGTTTACAAAGATAGAATCTAGTTTCTTTGATGAACATTATGTGGATTGGCATTCTAATGAATGGGCTTACGACTATCTAACTATTTTGGTTGTTTGAGATTGATTTGGGTCTTAGTTGGTACAATGATTAAGTGATTTGATGATTGGTTTCAATTTTATTATTTGATGGTAGTGGATGCAGTCTAAAAATTTGATGAAACGTGGCCTATAGATTTGATGTTTTGCATCAGGTGGATCAAATGTGAAAATTTATGAAACATGGTCAACAGTAGTGCAGGAGGTTGGAGCTCCCTTCTAGTGGGTGCTGGAAAACGAGAGAAGGTTGTAGCCTTTTGCAAGTGGGTGCCTACGCACTAGTATGAGTCTGTGCTAGTACAATATTGCAAGAAGTTTTTTTTAATAATAAAACAAGATAGAGACAACAACAATAGTGGTTTTTTTCCACATTAGGTTTCCGCCTAAAAATATTGGTGTTAATGTGTGTTGCTTATGTGTAATGGTTTATTTTTCTCTTACTGCACATGATCATTGTTTTATTAATACTTAATGAGGCACTGATACACTAGTTCAAGTGAAACAGATTTTGAATTAACTGAAAAGTAAGTTTACTAGATATACTCTAGTTGTTTGCATGACAGTCGCGTACATATGTGGGTTTCTTTCAGTAAAGTGGCATACATAAATATAAGTAAGAAAAGAAAAGTTTAAGTGAGTATTAAAATATTGATTCAACACCACCCCCCCCCCCCAAGAAGTTTTTTTTAATAATAAAACAAGATAGAGACAACAACAATAGTGGTTTTTTTCCACATTAGGTTTCCGCCTAAAAATATTGGTGTTAATGTGTGTTGCTTATGTGTAATGGTTTATTTTTCTCTTACTGCACATGATCATTGTTTTATTAATACTTAATGAGGCACTGATACACTAGTTCAAGTGAAACAGATTTTGAATTTAACTGAAATAAGTTTTTACTAGATATACTCTAGTGTTTGCATGACAGTCGCGTACATATGTGGGTTTCTTTCAAGTTAAAGTGGCCATACAATAAATATAAGTAAGAAAAGAAAAGTTAAGTGAGTATTAAAATTTGATTTCAAACACCACCCCACCCCGCCCCCCCCCCCCCCCCCCCCCCCCCCCCCCCCCCCCCCCCCCCCCCCCCCCCGTATTTTTCCCAATAAGTAACCAAGAAGAAAAACAAGTGAAATATCACTCACATAAGCCAAATGAAAAAAAACAACAGAGAAGCAGTGAAAAGCAATAAAAGCAAAACTCACCTGGAAAATTGACAATGAGGCTTTCAAGGTTCCTTGATCTTCTTGATAATGCTAGAGCTTGATGATCGATTATAGAAATGAGCTCTAGAGGCATCCATTAAATAGAATTGAGAAAATTAGAATTTATGACACACATGCCTAAAGACAAGGAAAAGGCAACACTTGGCAGAAGTTTCTAAAAATAATGAAAATGCCTCCTTCAGGATACTAAAAATAGATCCCTATTTCCTAGGGATGCTTTTTTCCCTTTAGTTTTCTTTATTTTCCGGAGGTGACATGACATGCACATTGTTGGGAAAGACTATGCAGTTCTAGAGAACTGTGTTGGAAATAATACCGAGAGGGGGGGTGAATCAGTATTATCAAGTCAATTATTCCTTTTTCAAAAATGAATGATATACGCTACTTCAGTTAATTAAACCTGCGTATATACGCAACTATTCAGAAGGAAACCCGCGTATACAAAGAAAAATTTTAAGTTACTTTATCTTTCTGCTGATGATTGTTAATCTGTGTTTCAGAACCAAATAACTAGTAACCAGAAACAGTAAAACAGAGCAGAAATACAATCACACACAAGAACACAAGATATAAGGTGGAAACCCAATGTGGGTGAAAACCACCTGCTGCAATTCTTCTCTATCTTCTTTTTAAATTAGAAACTTCTTTTACAATGTACTGGTGCAGTCCTTTACTAGTACGCAGGCTGCAACATGCAGAGAGCTACAACCCTCTCTCGTTCTCCAGCTTCTCATGGAAGTGAGCTACAACCCCCTTTAGCTCTTGTACTAGCCAAGATACTAGTACGTATGTGCTGGCCTACAAAAGGCTACAACCTTCTCTTTCTTCCAGGGACCACGTTTCATAAATTTTCAGACTAGATCCATGAACATCAATCAATCATCAACCATTCTCCCTTTTACTAATTAGATCTGAATCAAGTAGATACTTATCTGACAGCTATACCCAAAACAAAGTACCAGAAACCACACACCAAAATCTGAACCCAGAACACAGCAACAATAAACAGAAGCAGCTAGATCACAACTCAAAACATATACGCTATTTCAATAACCTGCAACATGCGTGCGTACGCTTCTGTGTTTGGAACAACCTGCGTATACGCTGTTTTCATTCATTGAACTAGCGTGTATACGCGCCTTTGCTTCACTGAACCTGCGTACATATCTATAAAGGATAATTCGCACTTTCAGATATTCAAACACTAATTGACCCAGATTATCAGTGTTATAGATCAAGCAAGCGCCACATATAATAGACCAAAATCATGCAAAGATACTATCATTCAAGCTTAAAGATTATAACCCATCAATAGAACTTATCCTTCTCTTTGCGCTAAGGTTCCTCCTTTATTCAAATCCAGATCTGCACCATAACCCAATTACCAGTATTCCAGATCTACCACTTTATCAGATATTCAATAATAATTCAGTTGATCATTTGCCACATGATCTCCTTCCTCTTTTATAGTCTTAGGCCTTCCACAATACCATGGACCCAATACTAGGGATCAACACATCTAACGAGACGCCATGGTCCAAAACCATAGGTTCAAGTCCCAAGGACTAACTACCACGGTCCAAAAGCAAGTTCTTCAACATATACACGCCTTTGTTACGTCTAACCCGCGTGTATACGCGCCTTAGTCTAGATGAACCTGCGTATATGCCTTTTCCTTCATTCTAAAAGCCTAAACTGAGATCTGTTACCAAAGAGAGTTTCCATCAAGGACAACACCCGTGCCATGATGCCAACTTGTGCCATAATGACAACAATCTCCCCCTTTGGACTTGATGGAAACCCCCAAGATCCTCAAAGTCGTTCTCCCCCTTTGTCATCAAGGGCAAAGGGTTGTGCTCCCCCTCAGTACATGCTGAAATCTCTGCCCTGTTGTGCTGACCATGCTCGCCCTAACTGTAGGCAAGATCTGTAAATTATGTTCTTCAAGAAGAACCATGACATATACATCATAAAAGACCTTCCTATCATCAAAAGACTCAATACATACATCCATCACCCAAACACGTGGGGATCATCCACCCAACCAAGTGGGGATACATCAAAAAATTACATAGACAACCAAGTACATTACATCTTCATCCCAGGCATAGTGGGGAAACCAAAATAGGCCATTACATGACCTTGACACCATAACAAAGATACATGACATAGAGACGAAATATGTAGAGAAAGACTTATGAAAGTCACAAATAACTAATAGCAGCAACATCTGTCAATCACCACTTAGATCAGCAACCAAGATTTGCTTTTGTTCCCCCCTACCTTTGTTCCACCAGAAACCAACAATAGCTGTGAAAATAGAACCAAAAGCTTCTAAGATAATGCCAACAATGCATCATTAAAAGTTTATCTGCTTCAAGACTGCTCCCCCTGAACCAGTGTCGGATGGTCTCTTTTAGACCCATATCAGACAATTTTCAACTAGAGCCTGTCCCTTATGATATCCATCAAGCCTCCATATACGCGACTTTCTCTGCAAAAATTGGCGTATGTACGCGGATCCTCCTCAGGCAACACGCATACACTCATTTTTCTATGAAACTGACGACATTTAACAGCAAGATGATGCATCAACTACTCCCAGCTTCTGTATGAGATATTCAAAAGTTTCCCCGAGCAGTGGTTTGGTAAGAATATCAGCAACTTGTTCCTTAGAAGGAACATACTCCAATTTAACCTTTTGTTCCAACACTTGTTCCCGAAGAAAGTGATGCTTGATCGATATGTGCTTGGCCTTTGAATGCATGACTGGGTTCTTTGAAATGTTGATTGCACTTGTATTATCACATAAGATGGAGATAGGTGTAGTACAAGTGATCTGAAAATCCTACAAGGTTTGCATCATCCAAAGGAGTTGAGTGCAGTAAGATGCAACTACCACATATTCCGCTTCAGCTGTCGATAAAGCAATCGAACTCTATTTCTTGCTAAAACAAGATACTAATCTAGAACCCATAAAGAATGCACCAGTGCTCTTTCTGTCATCCACGCTTCCAGCCCAATCTGCATCTGTATAAGCATGAAGAGTGAAATCTGTATCTCTAGGATACCATAAGCCATAGTTTTGAGTTCCTTGAAGATACTTGAAAAATCTCTTTACTACCTGAAGATGAGTTTCCTTAGGATTTTCCTGAAATCTTACAACTATTCCCACTGCATGCATGATGTCTGGTCGGGTACCTGTCAAATAAAGTAGACTTCCAATCATGGATCTATAGGTTGGTTGATGCACTGCTGCTGATTCATCATTTGCACTGAGACTGCATCCTGTAACCATAGGGGTACCTACTGGTTTCGAATCTTCCATGCCATACTTCTTCAGAATCTGCTTGAGGTACTTGGTTTGAGACAAGAAGATACCGCCTTCATTTTGTTGGGTTTGCAATCCAAGAAAGTATGTCAGTTCTCCAAGCAAAGACATTTCAAATTCTTTCTGCATCACCACGGCAAAGATTTGACTCATAGCTTCTTCATTGTTGCCAAAGATAATATCATCTACATACACAACAAGTATTAGCAATTTGTCATTTTCAATTTTTATATAGAGATTGCTATCTGCTGATCTTTTTGAAAATCCTTGTTGATGAAGATATTTGTCCAAACGATAGTACCAATCCCTTGGAGCCTGTATAGGACCATAGAGAGCCTTTTTTAATCTGCATACAAGATTTGGATCATTCCCAAGAATGAACCCATCTGGTTGCTCTATGTACACTTCTTCTTCTAAGTCTCCATTCAGAAAATCTGATTTCATGTCCATTTGAAATACTTTGAACTTCTGAAAGCTTGAGAGAGCAAGGAACATTCAGATGGCCTCAAGTCTAGCAACAGGAGCAAAAGTTTCTTCAAAGTCTATTCCTTCTTGTTGAGCATACCCTTTACAAACAAGTCTGGCCTTGTT
>APFE031396108.1:55492-68281 GCA_000404065.3 Pinus taeda | reverse complement strand
ATACTAAGATCCTATATGTATATGTATGCATATATTTCCGTGTCAGACATGCATATGGGTGCGATACTATAGGCCTAAAATTAATGTAGTAATTAGTAGCATCTAAATGTCATGGTAGGGCTTAACTGCCTATTCATTCAAACTGTTATACCCTGGTATATACACCTGAGTGTATGGACACACACACACATATATACTCTTGTGTGTGGAAACAAACAACCTACATGCTACATTATTGTTTTATAATAAGGCGAGTTGAAGGCTATATGCACGTGAAAACAGTCTCATTGGCTACTCTTAATATTCTCTTTAACATGAATTTAGGCAATGGTTGAACGCGGTGAGGCTATCAATTGTCTCATCCCTTACGTTGCTTATCCAATATTTCACTGGGCCAAGTGCACACCATGAAAGGAATGTCATATAATACAATGCAAACATTGTTGTTATTAACTCATATAACTATTACGTGTCATCTTATAGTTACTTTTCCAATAAAGTGCGGTAAGTACAATGGATGTGTATATATATAATATCACAAATGAATTATATGTAACACACGACGAGTTATGTGATAGTAATGTGTTACATATATGTCTATATATACAGTGTGTGTGAAATGATGCACTTCATGACAATGATAGGGGAGCTTCACCAGTCGCATAGTTCGTAGATTCTATCACACCTCATATATTAGCCTCGTGACCCATTCAACCTCCCATCTTGACCGTGAGTGCAGATCAACATAATGGACAACGAGAAAGTAACAAAAGGATCGATGGATGGGATTGTTGCGGGACCTTCCCCTATGTGATATCAGCCAAGGAAGGGGAGCCCCCGCTTAAATATGGATCGTCCATTAGCTTTTGAGAAATCAATGGCCTATGTCACTGTGGGGACCTTCCCTCATGATGTCAGCAGAGGTAATTTGAACCCCTACCTATCGTTGAATGAGAAGGATCTTGGTGGATCGTCGGATCGACTGTCAGATCCCCAAGCAGAACTGTGAGCACCTCCACGGGGGTGGTGTTGTGGTGTTTTTATCATTGATCTTCAATGGGTGTGGCCCATTGGATAATGTTGGAGGCTATACTTAGTGTATGGTTTGTGACAGAGGTTGAAGCCAATGTGTGTGTGTGTGTGTTGCATGTATACATGTCGCACGAGGTAGCCAACGAATGACAGGTGGAGGCCATATAATCGTGGTCTTAACCATGGTGGAAGTAACCCTTATATTTGTGTTAGAATCGAGGTTTAAGCCTTGTGGCCTACAACATAAAGTTCATATAATTAAGCCCTGTGGGCTACGACGTAACATCCACTTAACCATACACAGTGACAAAGGATGGAGTTGTAACACATTGGACAACAATGATTTGATTGGTAAATAAATGGTCAAGGGAATCACAGAGCCTTCCCCTTGCGACGTCAGCAAGGAGGAGGGGGACCTCTGCCTTGATCTCAGCCATCAATAGGGTAGGGGGAAACCAATAGCCAAGATGTTGACAAGACTTCTACCCCGTGATGTTAGTAATGAGGGATCGAGGGTCCTCCTACTGTCGATTGAGTCGATGCATTTATGTCCATCAGATGAAGATGGATAGTAGTGGGTCCCTATTAATTCTTGGCATTGTGGTGATAGGGTGTGGTATTAATTATTTGCATATGGAGCACATTAACTATGTATGCATCATGGCCAACACATATGGTAATGTGTAAGTGTATATATAAAAAAAATGTGTTTAACACACTCTTTTAATGTATCTTTATTTTTATCAATGTGGGTCTTCTCAAAAGTTTGCATAATGGGTACTCGTTAGATGTGGAATTTAACTCTGCATCCAACGAGTATCTACACTTGAAATTTGAGTAAACCTATAAGGAGATAAGCCAAAAATACAATTAAAAAATAGTTTTTCTTCTTTTCCCTCCAAAATATTTACATGTACTTCTTTTTAAATTTAAATGACTTTGATTGGATTACATATTATGACATGGAAATTACATGTAAATTTCATGAGCACTTTTAGGCTGAAATTTCCTCTAAAGGTAAAAGAGCTAAAGCGAAAGTTGGTTTTAGGAGGCATCACTCAACTATTGACCACCTTATCACTCTTAGGACCATTGTCGAGGAGTGTTGCAATAGTAAAATTGATCTCTTCTGTTGTTTTATTGACTTTAGAAAATATTTCAGCATCGTTCTTCGGGAGATGTTATGGAAAAGACTCAATGAGATAATGGTTCCTCTTGAGCTAAAGGTTATTGTAACTAGGTTATACGAGAATGTTATTTCCAAGCTTAAGACCATCGAGGGTTGGTCTGAGGAGATTAAATGCAATATCGGGGTTAAGCAAGGATGTTCCCTATCCCTGACCCTTTTTGGCATTTACATTGATAAGATAAAATAGTGTCTAGAAGCTGCAAGATGAGATAGACCCAAGCTCACTAATATAGTCATTACTCTTCTCCTTTACGGTAACAATGTCGTTATTTTTGTAAGAATCCATGTTGATATTGACAAGCAGCTTAGAATCCTCCATTATTACTGCTCCAAGATGGGTATGGCTGTTAATACCGACAAGACTAAAGTCATGATAATTAAATCCAAAAGGATCAACTATGATCATTTCATTTATGACAACAATTACTTGGAGAAGGTTTCCTCAAACAAATATTTAGGTATTGACATTCGTCGTCAGCTCAACTAGAACTATAACATTGCAAAAAGGTTTATAGGAGGTTGGAAATCTTACTATGAGCTTGAAAATGATTGTAAGTCAATTATTCTTTGGGTTTGGAGTAAAAATAAGTTCCTCTTTGAGACTCTCATCACCCCTATTATTTTATATGGCTGTGAGGTTTGGGGCTGCAATATATCTAGAGAATCATGGAGAAAGATTGAGAAGATCCAAAAGCAGTTTATAACCCACAACCTCAAGATTAAAGGAAACACTCCCTGCCTTATTCTCTTGATTGAAACTACCCTCTCCCCCATTAAAAACATGACTATATTTAGGTATCTGATGTACAAGAAGAAGTTGTACAACATGGAAGCCAAGAGGATCCCCAAAATTGTTTATAACTCTAATTAAACCCACACCTCTCACTCAAGTGAGGCTGGCATAACGATGTCCAGTCCTAGCTTGACCATTGAGGGATAAAAAAGGAGATCATTCACGTTGACCTAAATTTACAAATGTGATTTCTTCTGAAATTAGTTTCAAATATTCCAAATATGGATCACAAAAGCTTGAATTCGAATATTAAAAACATTATTACATCCAAATTTAAGGATAAGTTGTGGAATGATAAGGAGTTGGAGGGAAAAACTAAGCTAAGATATTATAAGGAGGTGATCAAGATCACTTTTGCTAACCAAAATTATCTTTCTACCTCGACCAGTCCTAAGAAAACACTTTGGGACGAAAGAAGTTGCCCCCTTTGTAATATTAAGAGAGTCAAAGATGAAAAACACTTTCTCTTGGATTGCCCAACCCTTACTCACATCTGTTCTCTTTTTCAAAACATTTGTCACACAACCAACCTTCTTGACTTGTTAAGTGAGCATAACTACAATGATCTCAGAATATTTCTCAACCTTCTCTTTGATAATAGAAATAAACTATTAAAAAGTCTCAATTAATCACTTACTTTCTTAATGTCTGATAGACCATTTAATGTAGATGTTAAACATCATCATCATCATCATCATCATATATATATAATATATATATATATATATAAATCAAAATTTTAAAGAATTTTTTTTTTTTTTTCTAATATTTCTATTTTAAATTTTAAATATTTAAAGTTTACAAGAGCAACTTGATTAACAATGTGTTACAAAATATTATATAAATAATAAAATTCAAAGTTGAAATTTCCATAAATCAAATCATTCATATATATATACCAACTTTATAATATATATATACCAATTTTATTTCTGAATAAGGTACAAATCCTTAGTGTTTTCATTTTTTTTTTAATATATATTTTCGCCTAAAAAACTAAAAAGAAGCTTTGCTCGTATATTTATTTTTTAAACTCCAACCATTATTTCTGCGTCTTTTAAATTTTAAATATATATTCTTTGATAAACATTAATAACAGCGTTGCATGCATTTTTTTAATAATTAAATGAAAATATTTTATACAAAGTAAAACACATTTTATTTGGATTACTTAATAGTTGGAAAGTATTTTATAAAGTTAAAGGTAATTTATATGGAATATATTATAAAGTAATATAAATTATTGACGTAGTTTAATTTATAGACGAAATGATTTTTTTTATTGGAATTGGGTAATACAATCTCAAGCAAGATTGTGATTTTTTGTTGTTTAAAATACATTTTTGAAGACATAAATGGATTCAACACCATGAAAAACCCTTGTGGCACTTGAATTCTACAAATTAAACAACTTAAATTCAAGTTCTTAAAAATATCTTTCGAATTTTGATTAAAATTAAAAAGGAAAATGTTTTGAAAAAGGCCATTTCATCTATAAACTAGACTAAGCCTAAATTATTACTTTGTTTTTATTTTCAACAATAATGAGCTCTTTTTTCATTAAATTTTGCCTGGTCGCGGAAAAAAACCTGAGAGATTCACATTGCAAGTGAAGCTCTAGACAACATGACTGACATATGAAGACTAACTATCTATGCTTAGATGACAACAAAAACTACAAAGACGACAATATTCTTATTTTTCTAGTAGTATAGACACGATTGAGACAAGAGGAGTACACAATGGAAACCAATCATGAAAAAATCAGTTTAGGCAGTAGGATTAGATGGGAAATTGATATCTATATCCCGACTTATATCTTGTGGAGGGTTGTCCAACTTGAGAGTTTGCAGTTGGAGATTTGTGACCATACTTCGAAGAGCCTTCACTTCATCCTCTAAACGTGAAATCTGTTGTCTTTGATTTTCAATAGTGTACAAAGTGTTGTTTTATGAGGTGCACTGATGATGATGCATCACCTGCAAATCATAAATCTCTTCCTTCATTTATGTATATTCCTTACTGCATCACTCAAAGAAATAAGAGGTTGAAGAAATAGAATTTGGAGAGCTCCCCTCCATGGTGAAAATTTTAAAGTGTTGTCTCACCACCCGACCTAAACGTTGTTTATGAAGACACCAGAGGCCTATTGCCATCATGAAGGGATCACTCTAGGGAGAAGAACAAAAAACTTGAAAGGATAGACATATTGCTTTATCCTTTCCAGAATTATGTTTTGGCACACCAAGCGAGTTGGCACTATCCTTAATTTGCTTTGCAGAATAAAGAATTACCTTCAGGCCTACCACTAAGCCAAACATACTACAAGAAGAAGCGCTTCTAAGAACAAAATGATGGGTCTCCCTAGAATCAAACTTATGCCACCAAATGTGCTCCACAATTAGTGCCCTGAATACATGACACCACAACCCCTTATCCCTGAGACCAGTATCTTCCTTAGTCACAATAATGAAGAGAATTAAGCAGACCCTCACCCATTTATTTACTTCACCCCTCAAATGACACATGTGAGGCAAAATTTTTGTATCAGAGCCACTAGGGTCCCGAGTCGACATAATCATTGACCTACAATCTAAAAGGACTCCTTCCTCATTTGGTCTGATCTTCATATGGATTAACAGTCGAATCCTTACTAGAGCTAGTAAATGTGGCACACTGTGTAAGGTAATTTGCAAAAGACACATTTGGTTTCACCAAAGGTCAGCCTTGATCTGAGAGGAAGGTAGCAAATTCATTCTAAGCCAACATGACGCCACATTGAGCCGATGGTTTTCCCTCATGCCATTATGATGAGATAATCCATAATAGAGGAATGTATAATGGTAGTACGGGGCTTGATATGCAAGAAGGAGTGATACATATAGAGGATGGGGTACAAGTGTATTAGCATAGTAAGGAGAGATTATACTTGGGCTCCAATCTAAGATTGGTACAATTATAAGGAGGAGAGGAATTGGTACTAGTCATGCTTATCATCAAGGGATAGTGGCATATCCTACCTTCCCCTTTATGTCATCTTTTCCTTCGCCCAACTGGAAAGCCTTATTGGCCATTAGATCAATGTCAAGGTTGAGGTTCTTAAGGATATGGAAGGAATGGGAACTAGAGAAGGAATGTAGAATACCTTTGACTCGATGAAGCATCAAACTTAGCAAATTGTCCTTAGGAGATGCGTTTGTTCTTAAGTTCTGGAAAACAAGGAAGGAGTCTCCCAAGATGAAGATGTATTTTTCTCCTCATTGTTGGGCTAATAGAAGTGTCAAGTAAAGACCATATACCTCAGCCTGATTATTGGATTTCCTACTTAGTCCCCAAGCATACTTGTCGACAATTATTCCTTCGGGATTGCAAAGAATCCCTCCCCCTCCTTCCACCCCTAGGTTTCTTTTAAAGGCTCCATCAAATTGAAGAATCCAGGTCTGATCTTTCTATTTCCAATATGCAAAACTGTTAAGAGGTAGACGAAGTAGCTAATCCGTACAAAGCTTGGACTAACTTGAGGGAGACGAACTTGGCTGAAGTAAGATCTAGGGTTTGAGCCATTGGAATTCATAGGGATCTAGAGAGGGGTCCAAATAAGGGGGATTATACTCAAAGAAAAATTAAAGGGATTTAAGGGTAGCACTCATGGTAGGAATCGAGATGGATTTGAAGATAGTGTTGTTCGTGGATAGCCATATTTTCCAGCATACATATTTATGGAGGGAAATCCAAGATTCCTTGAGGGAGGATTTAGCCTGAAGGGAGACCGAATAATGCTTTTTCCAAGAAAAAAGAAGGATTGATTGTCATAAGGTCAATGAGTTCTACATAGGAGGGGACCGAGGGAAGTGGACCAGACTGTACAAGAGAATGGACAAGAAAGAAAGAGGTGGGATATTGTTTCTTTAGACTTATCACATAGAGGATACCTTTAAGGGCCAGCTATACCCCATTTTTTCAACAGTTACAATTTTGTTTGTTCAACAATAAGCAACAGAAGAGGTTTACCTTGGGTATGGCATTAGGTTTCCATAGTTTTCTCCAAACATAGGATTTCATCGGAACTTGGGATTAAAAAAGAAGGAGGTTATATCCTTCTTTAACTGTATAGGAAGAGTTCTTCCAACCCCATCTACTTGTTGTGGATTGTCTAAGAGGGGCACATCCAATCAGCTTACTCTTCAAAGAGTATAAGGACAATTTTAAGTGATCAGGAATACCTTCAAACTTCCATCCAGTACAGTTTCCCTATTCGTCCCAGTTTGATATTTTTTCCAAGGAAATAATGCCTACCTGAGATAAATGTCCTTCAAGGGGAGAATGTAGGGATCTAATCCCAGAGGCGGCAGCCCAAAATCGAATTTTTCCACAGATTAAAAGTGTGGAAATTCCCTGGGATTCGAAAAATATTATCAGTGATGAGGGGAGTTGAGGATGAAATGAGTCTCCAAATTGGGGAGCATTGGTTGGACACGAGATCTCCTGGGCCACTATTATTTTCTTGCATGTATTTGGCTCTTAGAACTTGCACCCACCACTAGTCCGGTTGGGACTTGACCTTCCAATATATATTGGTACCCATAGTTGTGTTTACAAGTGAGGGATCCCAGATCCCGAGTCCTCCATGCTTCATTGGTGCTCTGACAATATTCCAATTCACCAAGTGGCATTTTTTTTATTTTCGTATTCCCACCTTCCCACAAGAATTTCCTTATGTAGTCTCCTATCTGATGCATGCCATATTTTGGAGCCAATAGGGTTGAAAACTCATATAGGGGGATAACTGATAGGATGACTTTTACTAAAATTGTTTAGCCCGCTACATTGAGCCAATTCACTGCCCACTTATTTCGTTTAGTTTTTATCTTCTCTAGAATGTTCTGCCATGATTTGGGAGAGATTTTCCATAGATAAATTGGAATGCCCATATATTTGAATTCCTTCTAGTCCCTCACTACCTTGAACTCCAAAACATATTCGATCTTCTTGTATTTATGGGTCGTTGTGTTCTAGATTAATATTTGGCTTTTGTTATCATTTGTCGATCCACTAGATGTTAGCAAAAATTTCTCCAAATTGGATTTGAATCTCTTTGCTATTATCACTAAAGCTCCTCCTAGACAAATGGTTCCATCCTCAAATTGACTATGATTTATACTTCTCATCCCTGCTTTGAACCTGATGCTTGGAAGATTAGAAGACTCTTTTTCAAATTAAAGTCAGCTACTCAGGGAGTCAACTATTATGATGTAAAGAAAAGGGGAAAGAGGGAAACCTTGTCTCAAGACATGGGAGTCCTTAAAGAAACTTGTTGCCCTGCAATTGACTAAGGGAGTTATCCAAGGAGAATATATGCATTACACTATCCATTGAATAAAATTTGCATCGAAGCCCATTTTTTTCATTACTTTAAAAAGGAATTCATGCCTCACCAAATAAAAATCATTTTCCATATCTAGCTTGATGATCATGCCTTGATCACCTCTTTTCCAACTCAATTCCAATGCCTCCTAAATCAAGATTATGTTGTCAAAAAATTGACGCCCCTGGACAAAACCATCTTGGTTACACGAGATCAAAAGGGGGAGAATTTTCTTGAGCCTGGAAGCCAACAATTTTGAGATGATCTTATATGATACACTGCAAAGAGAGTTCGGGAAAAATCTGGAGAAGGAGGAGGGGTTTGATTCTTTTGGAACCAAGGCCAAAAAGGAGGAGTTTATACCACCACCCATACATAAGCACTTGAGAGAGTATCCAATCGTCATGTAGAGATATTTACATATCCAATCCTAGAAGTGTTGATAAAAGTAGTATGAAAAACCATTCGGCCTAGGAGCTTTATGTGGAAGGAATGAGAACATTATATTCTTTATTTCTTCAAGGGTTGGGGGAGCGGTGAGTTGAGCATCAATTTCCTTCATAATTGAAGTGGGCGCATGCTCAATAATGTATGCTTCACTCTTATGATCCCTTGAGGGAATATCTTGATACATAGCTTTGAAGTGCCTTACTGCAACATATTTTATGTCTTAAAACTCTGAGATGGTATGCCCCTAGAACTGAATCTGTGATATATTATTTTTGTGTTCTCTATTTTTGTGTTTCGGTTGCCAACGTGAAGCCAGGTACTGCGAGAATTGAGCCTCCAATATTCTTCTTCCTTCCTTAGAAGTGTGTGGTAAGATTAAAAGCTTTTTCTTCCCTTAGAATGTATTCCTGTGAGACAGGAGTTGATTCTAAATTCCCCTAAATAGAAGCCAATATTTGTTCCATATTCCTAATTGAGTTTTGTCTTTCTGATTTTTCCTCTTTAAGCCATTTTTTGATGTTAAACTTCAATCACTTAATTTTTGTTTCCCAAATAGAAATAGGGCTTCCCTCAACCCATTGGGACCAAGAGTCTTCTACCATTTCATTAAACCCCAGGGAAGAGAGCCAGATAGGAGAGAAACGAAAGGGGAATTTTCCATAGATTTGAGGAGGCAAGAGGAGCAGACAGATAGGATGATGACCAGACCCATTCCATAGGAGACTAAAGGATTGTAGATTAAGGTTTAAAGAAATAAAATTATCCAAAGCTAGGAAGTGGTCCAAACGAGCTGTTATGTGTCTAGGGTCAAAGCACTTTTTATTCCAAGTGTAGTGAAATCTGGGAGAATTAACATCCAAATAGCTAAGGGATTGAATGAGGTCTTCCATAGCTTCTTGGAAGGGGTCCCAAACCACAAAACCCCCTCTTTTCTATTTCTGACTCATGGTTGTATCAGAGTCCCCACCAATGATACATTTTTTGCCAAACTCGATAGTTCTTAAGTCCATAAGAGATTTCCAATATTCTTGTTTTTCTCGGAAGTCCTCTATTGATTTTGGTGAATTACTCTTTGATGATGTCTAATGCCAATGCAACGGACATTTATCCTCGATGTTTTTTCTGAGCCAAAGAGAAGCTCCACAAGTAACAACCAAATGTAGCCTCAAATATATTATTGGGGGGAAAAATGCAATAATTATATGAAAAGCCAAGAAACATTGCACGTTAATAATCTTCCCTTTAATATTGATTAATAATTTCTTTGCATGATCATGTAATACTAAAGTGTCAAGTAGGGACATTTAAAGTTGGTCATCCATCAATATCACCTTTGAGAGTGCTTAGCAGTTAATACTTCCTATTACACACACAGTAGATCACCAACTTCAAGGATAGCAATATAAACACAACAAAAATGAAATTCAAAGAAATGCTAGGAAGTCAAATGCGACTAGTCTTGAGTCAAGAAAATACCATGCTCTTCACATTAGCAAGCTATTCTTAGGCATTAAAACAGAAAATCCTTCCATTGCATCATTTTCACATTTTCGTTAATTTATTTAATTCAGAACATAACTTTCATAAGAAACAAAAATCATTGAAAAAGATCTCAAAATCCTAGCAAATGCTTGAGTGATTGTCGTATCAATTAAACAGAAAGGCAATCGTTCGGTATGCTTTTAACTTGCAGAATATATTGAAGAATATGAAGCTTTCTCATCCCTTTTTCTTAATCAAATTATAATCTATGGGTTCTAATCAAGTAATCAATTCCTCTCCAAGATAGCTAAGAGATCCCTTTGGAGAAGGACTTCTAGAAGCATTGGGATAGTAGAAATAGAATTAACTAGGAGGAAAATGAAGCACTTTAGTGGGTGCTCCAAAATATTTGAACGCAACTAAAAATTATTTTATACTCCCTCCACACATTTTAAAACGAAAACCATTCAGCTGCATCTCATTTATTTTCCACCTTTATGTAATATGTAATTCTTTGAGAAAGAATAGAGAATTCATAAATATTGTCATGAAAGAGGACTCTTCATAATCCTAATAAGTTGGGCTCTAACAAATAAACAATTTCATGTAGTGAATAAATCTTACATGGTAGATTTATGTGATTAAAATGACAACTTTATTCTTAATAACACTACAACAAAAATAAATTCAACCCTAACTAGCTGGGATCTAACAAATCAAGAATTTCATGTAGTAAAGTAAACTTATAACTTTATTCTTGATCTTATTACAACATAGATAAACTCAAAGAGTACATACATATTTCCCTATCTGAGATAAACTTTGAACACATTCCAAGATTTCATAGAAATATAATGATACGATTTACCTATAAGACATGAGAAAGATATCTACATCTAGCACCCGTCACTGGACAATAGTGTTATTGAGAACCATCTCGTGGCATTAGAATCATGTAGATAGATAATGTTATAGAGATACCTAGCAACACCTATTCAACACTACCTTCAAGCTTCAAATTCATAATTGATTTACTTTAGTGGCAAATTCTAGTGAAATTTCATTAAATACAACCCAACAAAAGCCATTCATGATAGATGTCATTGCCTTCTCTGGATGTATCCCCCTCTGGAAATAGAATAACTGATATTCCCCAATTTTTTAGGTGCTTTCTTCATGTTCAACATGGGCTATTGGGTTCTTCACGTGGAAAAGGTTGCAAATATTAGATGTATAATGGAAACAATCATGCAATTCAAGGTTGCTCCTAAAGTCTCTTGGGTGAATTATAAAACGCAATCTACTTAAAACATGATATATGGTAGTAACAAAAACCTACCCAAGATCCCACTTAATAATTCAAAATGTTGCAAATAGGAGATGTCTTAAACAATATCAACAATTTAATTTCATAATGACACTAAAATAGACAAATCTTTAAAATGTTGAAGTGTGAAAAAAATGGAGTTGGAATATTATAGTTATGCCAGGGTAGATATAGCTATGTAAAATGTATCTTCTATCTAAAACACGTAAATGTAATTTCTATAGCTACATGAAATGTAAGTTCCATATAAAAAAGTGGAGTCAGAATATTATAGTTACGTCAGGGTAGATATAGCTACATGAAATGAAACTTCTATATAACATTCTAAATATCAATTTTCAGTGATTTAAGAGACTAACATTTTTTTATCTTTTGTTAATAACTTAATACTCCACCAAAAATAGCATTGAATTGGTTCTTCACCAACCAAGGGGAAATTTTAAACTAGTGTGAAAATGCTTACTCATTCCCCTGCCATATTTTTGATGTTTTATTTGTGGCGGATTTAAGCTAGTGTAATGTAACCTCTACATATTTGACAATTTAAATGTAAAAAATTACCTAGATTGAAGTTATACAATTAACATATGCACAATAAGATACAATATGCATGAGTTATAAGTAATATGACGTTGACAGTTATATCAACACAAACTTTTTCTCACCTCATTAACTCTTATCTTATAGTTGGTGATGGATATAACGTTTAAAATTATGAGCCATCCTTGTCATATATTATATTTAATGATGGATATATCTTTTAAAAGCATCAACCTTGTTTGTTATTTTATGTACGGTCAATTTAAATGGAAGTGCTCATAATTTTATTCAATATTATCTTGTACAACTCGAAATAAAATGATGTAGGGGTGGTGTTTCTAGTGATTTTCAAACTTTTTTTCATTACCTAAATTTAGCCTATTTAAAGTAAATAGTCGCATTGACCATCTTATCTTCAAGTCAGTAACATTGCTTGAGGGCATCTTCATGACATCCACCATCTCTGAAAATTATGAAATATTAGTAGTATCTTGCATGTGCTTGCACTAAATAGACAATGTTGGCATAGAATCTTTTATTGTGTTTTTTACTCCATGTCACAAATTTATTGATATTTTATGATTCTTAGTTTCGATTTCCATGCTAAGACT
>APFE031396108.1:11509-46438 GCA_000404065.3 Pinus taeda | reverse complement strand
AATACTAATATTAGGGTTAATAATGTTTTTTTGCATTGTATTAATAACAATCTAGTCCATGGTATTTGTCCCATATTATTTTGCCCATAGGTTTTACCTAAATATAACGCATTTTTGAGTGTTCGTAAATATAAGGTGACTTATGCAGTAAACATAAAAAAATGTTTTATTTGTTTACTATACCTCTCATTTATTTGTATTTTTATTAATTTACCATACCTCTTTTACAAATATGGTATTTGGCCCATAGGATTAACTTAATAAAACCTCTTTCTGAGCCTACATAAATAGAACGAGGGTTATGGACTAAATATAAAAAGAGGTTTTATTTATTTACCATACGTCTAGTTTTTTTATATTTTTATTGATTTACCATAACTTTTGAGTAAGTATAAAATGATGTTTTATTTATTTACCATATAAAAAATAAAAAATGTTTTATTTATTTACCATACTTTTCATTTATTTATATTTTTATTAATTCACGATACCTCTTTTATAAATATGGTATTTGGCCCATAGGATTCACTTAAATAAAACCTATTCTTGAAAATGGGCGAATGGATTCACTTAAAAAAACCTATTCTTGAAAATGGGCAAATGGAAGGTTGTAACTCCTAATTTCAAGGGCTAAATTTACCTTTTTTACCCTCTCCCTTAAAATAAGGTGGGCTATTTGAGGTGATTTGTAAAAATGTACTATGATACAAAATATTCGCCCACTAAAAATTTAAAACCCCTTAATTTCGCCAAAGGGCAAACATTCGCCCCTAAAATCACCCCTATCATAAAGTGACGTTGACAGCTAGAGGTTGGGTGAATATTGGAGCTTAATGTGCATCACTTTGATGCACGAAAGTGACTAGTAGATTGGAAAATTGGATCTTAGGTATTAGCTAGCCTAGAAGAGCAGACTGGATCAGCTCGTGTTCATTGTAGCAGAAGCAACTTGCTGGAGTGATAGGTGGAAGCCCTCCTGGAGACTCTATGTGTTGTCCTTTGATGGACTAAGGGGCAGCTAGAGAGCATAATGGAAGCGAAGGACCGGAAGGATGAGATATGACATAGAGACTCCAACAAGATTGTCAGTGTATCTTCTATTCTTGTACTTGTGGATAATTGAGGGCCATTATCCCTTGCATGGGAGCCATAGACAATTGTATTATTTCTTGATTAATATAATGAAGTTAGATTGAAATTTGTAAATAATTGTCTATACTTATGCATGTGTGATTTACTGCTTTATATTTTCCGTTGTGAAAAACAACTTTTGTTGAGATTCTTGGTTTGGTAGTGTTAGAGATTCTAAGATTCTATCCTAGACCCAAGATCGTGGAAATTCAACATGGTATCAAAGTGTGTCTGAGCTACTTTGGAAGACATTGAATCATTATAGTGCATAACGAAGTACAACTTAAGAGGGAGTTGGTCACATTGTAGGTGAAGGGATCACTACAATGTCAAAGTTTAACGTAGGTCTTCGGTATGAGGACAGGTTGGAAGGGTTTTCCAAATATAGTTCTTGGTAGTAAAGGATCAAGTTGGTATTACAGGTCAACATGATATGGGAGTTCTCTCATAAAGAGATCAAGAAGCCAACCAACCCTAAGGAGTTGGAAATATAATAGGATTTGGATACGAAGGCGAGATTGATAATCCTTGATGGTGTGAAGGATCCCTTGATACCTCATTTGTCTAGGAAGAACATTGCACATGAGATGTGGATGGCTCTTCAGGATTTGTTCCACAATAAGAACGAGAACTAGGTACTAGTATTGGAGGATAAGTGGAAGTCCACCAAGATGGTACAGGGTGAAGGAGTGACTTTGTATCTGGCGAGATTATCTCAAGTCAAAGGTGAGCTTGTTGTCGTTGGTGTGACTATTTCAGAGAATGATATGGTGAGGATCGCCTTGGAATGGTTCACCGAGGAATGAAAGCCCTTCATCAAAGGGATCGTTGCAAGAGAGAAGTTTCCAGACTGGAATAGGTTCTGGAATGACTTCATTCAGGAGGAGTTGTGAGATGAGTACCTTCATCCAAAGAAGAGGACTTTAGATGATGGCATGGCACTTGCAGCACAAATGAAGGGTAAGTAGAAGAAGGACTTGAGTAAATTCAAGTATTTCAATTGTGGTGAGATGGGTCATTTTTCATCGACATTTTCGATGAAAAAGAAGGGAGATGTCGAGAAGAAGAAAGGGAAGTAGGTCATTGGTGTTGCCACTTCTGCTGAGATAGATGCTCTCACCAAGAGATTGGAGGAGGAGGAATTTGCTATGATCTCTCATTGATTGAAGGGTACTATCGATGAGGATGGATGTGTTTTGGAGAATTTAGCATCTATGGATCAACACTAATTCACTAGACAAGTAGTTGTGCCTAGAACAACGATTTAAATTGTTTTAAGCCTTTCATATAAACAATAGATAAGAAGAGGCGATGAAAGGCCTACCTGTAGTTCCGCTTTCCTCTCGTCTCCCTTGTATCGATTCTGTCCCTCCTTCCCGTACTTAATCCGCTTGGGAAGTACCCTATAAACACAACAGAAGACAGAAACCGATCAAAGCATATGATCCATTGAATATAAATGAAAGGAATCAGAAGCAATAAATACATATAAGCATTATGAAAGAACACAACATATGGAAAAATGTTCAAACACTTTATTAGATAGAAGAAGGAATTACAACCATCAGTGTCTGATTCAAAGTCATTCCTTCAGCTTGGATCCCATCCACATCACATCAAAATCAAGACAAGCTTGTGGCATCACATCATTTGCTCCAAAGTCAAGACTCATAGCAGCATTATCTCCTTACAATTCAACATAATCTAGCCAGCTCCTAATCACTTAGATGAGTGGTCAATTTATAGGAAGATGAAGGAGGTTTTTTCATTAATAGTGACATTGAATGGCCTTCCATACTTAGAATTAGTTCCATGGAGGAAGGGATGAGAGGATAAGATGCTTCTTAACTCATTCCTCGTCCATTTTTGAGCTCATAAGAGTCGATAAGACAGGGAAACTTCGAGATGACTCCAAAAGATAAGAATATTCCCCAAACCCCAATTGAATTTCGCTCAAATTTTCCCAGTGCAACCTAAATAGGCATAGGTGCTCTGCAGAGCACCCTGATAGTGTATCTACCTACACTACAGAGCACCTTGGCAGTGTATCTACCTACGCTGGTCCCTTTAGAGACCATTTCTGGATGTCTTAGGTCATGAAACTTTCTAGGAATGAGGCATTCAAAGGGGTGACTTGTTTAGGGCATGTGGCAACTGAAATTAGGGTTTGATGAGCCCTAAAACACTGATCTGAATGTTGGCATTTGATGTGCCCAAATGGATCTGTAACAGCTGCCCCCTAAAGCATGAAGTTGGAAAAATGCCAATGTCGAATGAAATGCTTTATGATGTGATGAGGAGGTATCAAAGTGGAAGGTGACCTGCATCAATTACAATACATATATCATGATATTTGATTTTACATGAATTTCTGAGGGAAGGCATACCCATGCTCAGCTTATAAACTTTCATTACATGTACATAAACAGTCGTATACATATATAGACCCATGATTAGAATGACTATCAATGTAAAGCCATTGTACATATGATTTAGTACTCCTAATATCGCAGCTCGGATGGATGAAACTAGATCTAGGGTCTTCAATCTCATTCAACCGTTTGCTCAAGTACGAGCCTAATCATGTGAATATGTGATTTGAAGTCGAACATGGGAAGACACCATCTGATTACCAGCTAATGATGTAAGTTGTTAACAGATGCAGAGAAATCACCGATAATGATAATGATCCTCAAGGTACTGCAATACATTTTGCATGGTGTGAATGGATGGTTTGATGTCAAAAACCATACAAAGTCTTTTGGTCGAAGACCATTGATGTATGCCTATCGCCGAAAGTGAGAAACCTGCCATTTATGCATGCAAGCCTCAAGGTACTGAATGGGTGTTTCTTAGTCAACTTTTTGGATAATGAGTTGATGTTGACAAGAAGCGATTCGTCGCAAGAGGGCCTTGATGTATCACACATCAACAACATGAAACGAGTGTAGTGATTTTAGAGATGGAATTTGACTGATGACACAAGGTTCAAGAATGGCAGTCATGAAAATGAAGGTTTATGGTATTGCAAAAGATGAATTTTGATTGAATTACTTCTCTTGAACATGTCAACGAAACTGAAATGAATTGGTAGCATTGACCTAAAACAAAGTGATGGATGGTATGATAGACAACCAGTGTGATAACAGTCAAGCTAATAACCCAACCCAGATAGTCATGGTGATGGAGCGAAAGTGTCATGTTCAAAAGCGACCTGCTATCATAAAATGGTTATCCCCTTTTTCCATTTTCCCCAGTCATTTCTGAACAGTACTTCTTTATTTTTATCAATATTGAGGAGGATAACATATGCTTGTTGTATAATTTCACCCTTCGGATGAATCCATCACTATTTGATGTTTTAACGAGTCTAGTGAAGGTGAAACTCGGTCTTGTCTAGATGGACAAATTTGTCGCTATTTGATATTTAACGAGTTTAACGATAAAGGTAAATCGATCCTTTTCATGTTTAGAGAATTTGAAAAGGGACAAAAATAAAACTCCACAAGTTCTTTTTCGTAAATTAAATCTCTCAAGCCCGAAAAAGCGTAAAATAATACAAGAGAGATGTCATTTCCAATCCGTTAATGAGCTGGAAAGGACAAGAGCTCGGCAACCTTTTCATATTTGGAGTCTGAAAAGAGCTTAAAGAGGAATCCATTTTGAGGAATGAGTGGTGTCTAGGGTAGCAACTGGTTCCGATGATGTTGGAACTTCTCAAAACATGTTGATTTATGTGAAGAGGCTGGCTAATAAGACCACTCATTGCAACTGTTCCTCAAAAAGGGTAAAACAACCAAGTGAAAGTGTATGATTGGCCAAGGGGATGGTGATGATGGCATGAAAACAACCAAGGCTCATCTGACGAAAGAGGTTGATAGAATGGCAATCACGAGGGTTTAAAATGGAAATGAGTTCATTTTTACACAAGCTTGAACCATATGGAACTATGCTTGGATTTAGTTTCATGTTTACACAAGCTTGAAATGAAAAAACTATGCTTGGATTCAATTTCATTTTTACACAAGCTTGAAATGAAGAACTATGCTGGAGATAAGTTTACATCCCCCCAGTATGATGAAAGGGAGAGTCTCCTGTAACCAAGTGGAAGTTGTTGTAGTGAAGCAGGACGATTATCCAACACCTTTTTGGCTTCGTCCAGAGAGGGACAAAGGTGAATGGGGTGATTCCCCTCACATAACCTATAGGGAAACTTAACTTTACCACTAGGTGCATGCCCCCAAAGCTTCATTACATTCACCTAAGTATGGCTATCAGGTGGATGGAATGAAGGTTTATTTACAATATCAAGTGAAAGACTCGACTGGGATTTTACGAGATCTACTCAAAGACTCGACTTGGAACTTTTCTTTAGGGGAACTTGTTTCATTTTTTAAAGAGCTTGACACAAGACAAGGAACATTGCTTTGATTCCTTGTTTCATTTTTAACAAGCTTGACACAAGACAAGGAACTATGCTCATACTCTTGGTTTCATTTTTTAATGAGGTTGACACAAAGCTGTTTCATTTTTTAACGAGGTTGACACAGTAAAAGAACTATCCTCATATTCCTTGTTTCATTTTTAATGAGGTTAACACAAGACAAGGAACTATCCTCATATCCTTGGTTTCATTTTTAACGAGGTTGACACAAGACAAGGAACTATCCTCGTGTCCTTGGTTTCATTTTTTAACGAGGTTGACACAAGACAAAGAACTATCCTCATAGGAACTGTTTCATTTTTTAATGAGGTTGACATAGTAAAAGAACTATCCTCATATCCTTGGTTTCATTTTTTAACGAGGTTGACACAAGACAAGGAACTATCCTCGTGTCCTTGTTTCATTTTTTAATGAGGTTGACACAAGACAAAGAACTATCCTCATAGGAGTTGTTTCATTTTTTAATGAAATTGACACAGTAAAAGAGCTATCCTCATATCCTTGGTTTCATTTTTTAACAAGGTTGACACAAGACAAGGAAATTTCCTCGTGTCCTTGGTTTCAGTTTTTAACGAGGTTGACACAAGACAAAGAACTATCCTCATAGGAGCTGTTTCGTTTTTTAATACAGTAAAAGAACTATCATCATATCCTTGGTTTCATTTTTTAACGAGGTTGACACAAGATAAGGAACTATCCTCGTATCCTTGGATCACAACTCATAAGAGGTTATGAAGGACAAATCTAGTTCTAATGACCCCAGTACATAATGTGCAACATCAATGAATTGATCGTCAGTTGATGTAGGCATGGAACGGGTTGCCACATAATTAACCCGTGGCGAGGATGATACCATTGGTACAAAAGGACCATTTAGGGAATATGGTTGACTGGAAGCCATATTGGATCGGGAAATGAAAGCTGGTCAACGGTGACAATTCTGCCTTCATGCGGGAAACACATCACTCAAAAGAGTGTGGAAACAATAGCTCCCATGTCATAAACATAGTCACGCCCAAGAAGTAAATAATAATCTAAAGGGCCTCGGACTACCATCACATTTAGATAAATGATTTTTCCTCCCAAAGTAATAGGTAACTAAGGGAGGATCCCTAATGGTTGACTGGTTCCTCTGTTAAAACCCAACAGATTCTGGGTAACAGGTGTTAGAGTCGGCCTTTACATCCCTCCGTCAGAGATCATTTCTCTTATTGCATTTCATTATTTAGGTGTCTCGCTCGATTCACTCAATTGCATTTCGTTAGAAGCATGTCATAATCTGACAAAAGGGTCTTGTTATTCATTATCCCTCATGCCTTGCACTGCTGGCTCAGGTCTGTTCGTTAAAATCAAGTTTTTGAGTCAATTACAGTCCTGTTTTAGTCCTTTGATCAGCAAGTGTCATTTCAGTCACTAGGTCTAGGGTTTCACAAGTTGTGTCTTCAAGATGTCCAATAAAGCCAGTAGGCCAGAGGGAGGTTCTTAATAAGTTGTCTTTTCAAAGATTTTCATCGTCATATGAATGGAATATGACTGTTCTTCAAAACTCTGTTTTGAAGAAAAGTCAACATTTCATTTTTTGTAATAATTTAAAAAAAAAAATCAGTTCTTGAATTCTTCATGCGCAGCCCTGGTCTCCTTTGCCAAATTCCATGACAGCTATCCCTGCAAAAAATTGCTAAAAACCTTATCATTTCAGTCAAAAAATCAAAAAGGAAATTCAAAAACAAAGTTGTACTAAAATGTCAAAAAGTGCCAATGCCAAACATTACAAAAATGGGTTTTGAAGAACCAAAAATAAAATCCATGTCTCCATGTCTTTATAAAGATTTTGCCATGAGGATCAATGTTATTTGCAAGCCAAGACCAAAGACAAACCATTCAAAGTAAATTGGGTGAGCAAGTGCGCAGCTTGGGTGAAGTTGATTGAAACTAGGCCAGCGCGGCACATAGAACAGGTGGTGCAGCGCACTGGGAGGATAAACCCAGTGTAAATTTCCACAGGCGCGGTGCACCGGGTATGTGGCACGGCGCATACAGTCCAAGGCCCGCAAACGTTTGAAATTTATCCAAATTGCCATTTATTTGCATGGATTTGCCAGGTAGGGTCGATATCATAATGCTTTATCCAATTTTGTGATAAGTGATGGTGGTTCTTGGATGCTAATGATTGAAACACAATCTTAAACCCTACCTCTAAAGTGCCTCAAAGGAGAATTGTTGTGGGTTCTCAATTCACTGTTTTGCTACCAAAGTCACTCCTCCTCCCCATTTCTCCCTTGTTTCATCATTTCCTACCCCCCCCCCAAGCTCATCAATTCCCTCTCCTACATTCTCTTTCCCAAATTCAATTTCCAAATCCCAAACCCCAAAACCCTAGCCCTTACAAAAAATCTCCTAACCCCATACATAAAATCCCTCAAACCCTCCTACCTTTCCCTAATAAAATTTATCCTAATATTCCCTAATCCTCCCTTACTGTTTTCCCTTTCCTAACAGTCCCTTGTTGCAATTTTTCCCCTTGGTGGTAGAATTCAACCATACCACAAACAGAGCTGTCCAACAAAGTTTTATCACCAGCATCTTTTTCTCCAAGGCGGTTTGTACAACAGCAGTTATGTCATCCGGTCATTCATCTGATTATGAAGTAGAGACCCAAAGTGACTCACCCACGGAGGGACATGCACCTCGGAGGCCTCATAAAGGTGGCAGACATGTTAGAGAAGAACTGACCACCCTTACAGAATTGCAAGCATGCCCTCTTGTCATTTCTTGTTTTCAGTTTCAGTCATGCTATGAATTTTGCGAGAAGGTTGCTACTGTTCAATTCCATCATGAGTTGGCTCGCTTATTTGTATTACATTTACATGGTGATCAAGTGACTTTGGTTGGTGTCACTTTCACACTTACACCAGATTCTATCTCATTAGCAACCGACATACCGAACATCGGAGAACCATGGAACAAGAAGCAGAAGATTGACCGGCAACATTATGAGCCATATATTAAACCCGGTTTCTTGAGGAAGCTCAAGAGAGTGTTCCCGTTCAAATATCTCAAAGATGAAAATGCTCCATTAATGAAATTAATCATGAAGTATTACAGTTGTGAAGGTCGCTTCTCCCGAGTATATGCTTATCACATTAGGTTTCTCATGCATTTCACCCAGGTAAGGATGATGAACATTCCTTATTTCATATGCCGGAACATAGAGAGGATGACTGCCCTTGTGCAGCACAAGACCCCTGAGCAGCAGTTCAACAACATTTGCCATTTTGCTCTCATCAATATTTTGGTGGTTCATCAGCTTGGATTACAGGGTATCACTTGGGATTATTTCATCTCTCGTGACTTTTTCAGAGCACCTTCAGAGGTTGGGCATGAGACAGGTGGACCTTCTCATCAGTATGAGCGCCATGAGACCGTTAGTGTGCCCGTGTTCATCACATATCAGAGGGGTACTAGACATTTGTTTGCAGCAACGAAGCGAGTGTTATCTCCACCCGGTGTGGAAGGGGCCTCGTTTTCGACATCAGCACCACAGGTACAGGACAGAGGCAAGAGGCTAATGCAGGACGAGGGGCCTTCAGGTGAGCGAGAGACTGATTTCATTCTCGTTCAAGATGATGTTACAGACATGGGCCCGCATAGTGCACATCTTAGAGAGATCATCCAAGAGCAGCAGACAGAGATCAACGCCTTATCCCTCAACTTGGAGAGGGCTAAGTGGATCATCAAATACTTGGAGCAGAGGAAAAAATAGCTTGAAGATCAGCAAGAAATCATGGAGTTACAAAACATCAGTGAGAATCACCAAGCTGCCCAAAGGAGAAGGATTGAGCTCACTTCATTGGAGCAAGAGATTAATGATGATCGGGAGTCTTGGCTCGAGAGAATCAACATCCACCTGGAGAGACTGCTGGAGAAGGCTGATAGGGACAAAGAATTGTTGAGACACATGGCTTTCCATTATAGGGAGCACAATATGAGTTCCAAGGCACGAATAAGGAGTCTAAAGGCGAAATTGAAGAAGGCAATAAGGAAGCAAAAGAGGCAAAAGGAGCATGATCGTCTTCGGATATTTGCCGAAGCCTCTTTAGCTCAGCATGACACTTGACAGAGAAGGTACAGCCCAAATTTCAAGAAATTTGGGGCATTTTTGGTATTTTGACAAATTTTGGTACTAAAAAACAGGTTTTGCTTCCCTGTGCGTCGTGCCACGTGGCGCTCGCTTTTGCTAGGGAGCTTAAAATGGAAAAAACTTTATATTTTTGGAATTTTCATGAAAAATCATGATTGTTGGTGCATGGCCAAGAAGTTTGGGAAATTTTTGAGTCCACAAGAGGTCAAAAACACTCAAAAAATGACCTCACTGCCCCTATTTTGACACACAGGAAGCAATCTTGGGCGATTGAAGTTTTGGAAGGGCAAATGGACACCAAATTGAAAACTTCCACTTGGGTTGGAAAGTAGACAGGCAAGGATTTCTAACAAGCTATCTTGGACTCAATTTGGACTTCGGGAAGTGCCTCAAATTCAGCCTCAAAGTGGCACGACGCATAGAGGATTTGGTGCAGCGCACAGAGGATTTTTGCCCAATTTTTCACCTTCCAGCTCAAAAATTCGGCCTGTTTGACTAGTTTTGCTTTGTGATGTAATTATTGACCTATCTTGATGTAATTTAAGGATCATGATGTAATATTGGCATATTTTTACTTGTTCTAGAGGATTCATTCATTAAAAAGCGAAAATTTAATGAATGAATCAGTTTCCTACCTTATAGAGGCAAGTTGTTTGATTGCCTAGATTTTAGTGCTTTGTTTAGAATTGGTTGAAACAGCTCCTAGAATGATGAGTTTGACCCCTAGAGGCATGGGAGTTGGTTAGGATGGTCTATATCATGTATCTTCTGAGTCATTTTTAGGGTTGGACACTTGGGATTGCTTAGCACTCTATTGTACATTCTATCTCTGCATTTTTGGCAAATGAAAGATCAGGGTTTTGCAGCACTTGTTGGGATTCATGTGGCTCTATGTTTTGATGTTGTGTTTCTCTATGTACTTGTAAGTTCATTGATGTTTATGTGTGTCATTTTCCCTTCTTTTGCTTCTGAAATTAAACAAAAGAGAGATTAAGGAAGAATTTACTGAGTTGTTATGCTCTGCCTTTAAGTTTTGTTTAATTCTCAATGTTTTCATCTGTTTGAGGAGGAATCTTGAGATTCTCTTGCCATCCTTGGCTCCTCACCTGTCTGATCCATCCATTTTTTCATTCTAAAGCATCAATACAATTGCCTTCCTTGCCCCAATCAGAACTCTGCAAAAATTGTGTCTCATCCCCGCACCCAAATTTGCCTCTCCCATTTTCCAACTCAAAACTCCCAAAAACTCAATTCAAATCCTTGTAATTCATACCTAGCCTAAAACTAGCTTTTATTTCAGTCATCTCGAGCCCCATCGATTATCTGTTGCCGAGATTGACCCGGAGAGAGCCCTCTCCTATCCTCGTAGGGCTAGCTACAAGGCTGAGCGTGGTTTGAGGTGGACCTAGAACGTTGCCTTTCCAGCTTGAGGCAAGTCTAGGCTCTAACAACAGGCACAAGCAGCGGCGAACCAAGCGCTTGCCAAGTATTTGAGGAAAGGATACTCACAAATGCACCTTCATCTATAATAGTACCAGATACAATCATATTACAAACGTGTACTATGATCTGGAAAGGCACATAAGAAGGAAGACGAAATCTTGCCAATTGATTCCAATCAAAGGAAGTGACTAGACTACTTGGAGGGGGTACCATAGAAATGGGAGAATTAACCCCTTGAGTTACGAGAGCAGGAGGATTTTCCTCCTATCTTGATGGAATATGAGGATTGCCCCCAAGCTCATTGGAATCTGAAGAAACAAAAATAACTTGAGTGGTATCATATTCACTCTCTTCGGGAAAGGTACAATTAACTAAAGGTGAAATCGAGTCAACTATTTCCTTGACTTGTGGATTTAGGTCAGGTATAGGCTCATAGGATTCACTTTCAGAGAGAGTGGATTCGACCGACGGTTGATTTTGGTCAGTCAATTCATCAACTAGTGAAGGATTTAGGGAGAGTTTCCTGTAACTAGATGGAAGTTGCTGCGGTGAAGCAAGACGATTATCCAACACTTTTTTGGCTTCATCCAGATAGGGGCAAAGGTGAATGGGGTGATTCCCTTCACATAACCTACAAGGAAACTTAACTTTACCCTTTTTTCCATGAACTTTACTACCACTAGTTGATGGTGTGTCACCAACATGATCTCCAAAAGTTGATGACATGGGATGATGTGAACGAGAAGACCATTCTTCTAAGATCTGAGGAATATCAGGACAATTTTTAAGAAGATGGTCTCCCGCACAAATTTTGCATGGATATTGAACTTTGTGAGGCTTGATGGACAGTTTCTCATCAGATGTTGCATTCAAAGCAATGGTTGCTTGGTTGCCCCTCTGCTGAATTTGCTTCTTCTTCTTCTTCTTCCCTTTCTTCTTCTTCTTAGCCACCTGGTTACTAGCACCAATACTTTCACCAGGCGAAGAGGAAGAAGGGGAGGAAGAAATAACCGAGAAAGAAGGCAAAGGGTCAACTTTAGGATCAACTGGAGGTTGATTTTATCCAGTTGGAGGAGTACTCGATTGTGGAGAAATCACGATATTTTGAACCAAGGAGGTTGAAAACAACCATATTGGCAAGCCAATGGTAAATACCGGAAGGGACAATATAACCATATATGGAGCACCAATATTTCCAAAAGGAGGAAAAGGACTAGGATTCCCATCAAAAGGAATTTCTTGATCGGTGGACTCTGGATTTGTCTCCATTTGTTTCAACCTAAGATCAACTAAGGAGTCAACGTGGAGCATGTTATCCACGTCAATTAATTTTATTTTAATCAAAGTAATATAACAAAATAAAAGAGGGATAATCTAGGCAAAAGGTTTACCAAGCAACTATGAACTGCAGAATACCTCCTGGCGAACCAAGAAGTATTGGCAGGCAATCTCCCCGAATGTTGTGTTCGGTGTATCACAATGTACAAGGCAGCTAACTCAGTTGCCTAAGGATGGATAGAAACCTAGTTTTTTCCTCCCATATATACCCGAAAGTATGTGGAGGCCCAATCCGTATAAGCTCTGTCTAATGCAAAACCGCACAGTGAGAGCATTCCCATATACTTTACGTACTATAACACCACCCTATATACCTGAAGGTATGTGGACGAGATACGATATAGTCACGTACGTGGAATGAGGTATCACACTCAGGATGTATTGCAGACAAGTTAGCGGCAGCTACTTTGTTTTACGACGCCAGAACACGTCTCTAGCCTAGACCTCTAAATGTTTTTCGTTAGGTGACAATGCTCCATTAGTTAAATTCAGATAAATTTTAAGTTGATCTTCTTTAGAATTTTCCTTTCAAGCTTCACCACATGATGTATGTTTGCAATTCCTAAAATGCAACAAATATGATAAGCATTATTTTCATTCAATTTAACAATGAAAACCTTAGCTAGTAGGGATAGAGCAATGAGATCTTTGACAAAGAGAAAAGAGCACAACTAATGCAATTTCCCTAGCTATTCCTTTCAAGCGTTCACAAACTACAATATGAACGATGCAAGTTTTTCTTTTTGATTCCCTTAATGTTATTATGAACAAAAAAGGAAACTATGCACATACAATCAATCAATATTTAATAAGAATGAAGACTTGTACGACAGTTCTAATTCGAAGGAAGAGAAGACTTTACGACACTTTCTTTCAAATGAAGATTAATCAACTATATTCTAACTTTGACTATAGACTGATAATGATAAAGAAAACATTAAAGAAACATTAATCAATCAAATCAAAGTAGGGCTGGAAAAGGAGATAAAAATTTGTTCTCTGAGACATGAAATTCATTGATCAATCAACAAGCAAACAAACTGAGAAAAATTGGCAAAAACACTTTCCAAAGGTGGGAATTTGACCTAAGGTTGATCAGCACAAGTCAAAGAGGGCCTAACTACACTGTAGAGCACTGTCTCTCACTCAAGGGTGCTCTTCAGAGCACTGTCCCTTGACCAAGCCTGCGCTGATTTCTGAGAGGCCACTCAAGAGTCATCTAACCTCAATTTTTGACTAATTTTTCAATGTAAACAGCTGAATTACAATCGATGAACACAAATAAAGTCTACAAGAATGTCTTAGGAGGTGGATAAGCTACTAGGAAAGAGGATTATCTCCCCAGTGGAGTCGCCAATTTGCTTTGGAGAATTTAGCATCTACGGATAAACACTAATTCACTAGACAAGTAGTTGTGCCTAGAACAACAGTTTTAAGTGTTTTAAGCTTTTCCTATAAAAAATAGATAAGAAGAGGGGATAAAAGGCATACTTGTAGTTCCTCTTTCCTCTCGTCTCCCTTGTATCGATTCCATCACTCCTTCCGGTACTTAATCCACTTGAGAAGTACCCTGTAAACACAACAGAAGACAGAAACCAATCAAAGCATATGATCCATTGAATAGAAATGAAAGGAATCAGAAGCAATTCATACATATAAGCATTGTGAAAGAACACAACATATGGAAAAAGGTTCAAACACTTTATTAGATATAAAAAGGAATTACAACCATGAGTGTCTGATTCAAAGTCATTCCTTTAGCTTGGATCCCATCCACATCATATCAAAAGCAAGACAAGCTTGTGGCATCACATCATTTGCTCCAAAGTCAAGACTCATAACAACATTATCTCCTTAGAATTCAACATATTCCATCTAGCCCCTGATCACTTAGATGAGTGGTCAATTTATAGGTAGATGAAGGAGGTTTTGTCATTAATAGTGACATTGAATGGCCTTCCATACTTAGAATTAGTTCCATAGAGGAAGGATTGAGAGGATAGGATGCTTCTTAACTTATTCCTCATCCATTTTCAAATTCATAGGACTTGATAAGACATGGAAACTTCTAGATGACTCCAAAAGATAAGAATATTCCCCAAAGCCCAATTGAATTTCGCTCAAATTTGCCTAACGCAACCTAAAGAGGGCTTAGGTGCGTTGTAGAGCACGCTGACGGTGTATCTACCTGCGCTGGTCCCTTTAGAGACCATTTATGGATGTCTTAGGTCATGAAACTTTCTGGGAAGGAGGCATCCAAAGGGGTGACTTGTTTAGGGCATGTAGCAACTGAAATTAGGGTTTGATGAGCCCTAAAACACTGATATGAAAGTTGGGATTTGATGTGCCCAAATGGATTTGTAACAAGATGGTACATGGACAATGGTGCATAGAAACATATAATAGGGTCACAGGAGGTTTTTGAGACTACCTAAATGGGACTCGAAGTTGCACATGGTGTTGGACGACAAGAGTCAAAAGGAGATACATGTATCAAGAGTTGTGTCATTTAAGATGGAGACAGGATGTGTGATGCAGGTCTAGGATGTACTATTTGTACCAAGAATCAAGTATAGCGTGATATATGTCTCGATGATCAAGAAGAAGGGGTTTGGGGTCTTGTTCCAGGATGGGAAGGAAAGACTCAAACCTAGAGGCTCCAGCTCCACAGGTATTATACTTGGAGTTAGAGAGCATGGCTTATATAGGCTGACAGGAAATCTTATGGATCATGGGAAGAAGAAGAAGGACCTTGTGTAGGTTCTAGAGAAGTAGTTGCAGGTGCAAGATTCAGAGGTACAGGTATAGGTTCCAGAGAAGAAGGTCCAGGTTCGAGAGGCTTAAAGGGAGTCGAGTTCTAGCGGGAGTTTGCAGGTTCAGAGGTAGACTTTGCAACCTAAGAAGATAGCGTGGTCGGTGGGGAGACAGGGTGCTTCCACATCTGCAAAGAAGGAATCATGGTGGGATTAGAAAGAGATAGAGGAACAAAAGAAGAAGTAGGATGCTTCCAATGAATGGCACTTCTAAGTGAGGTGTAGGTCAAGCTACAAGGATTATTGTAGTGGTGAGCGCCAAAAGTTGGGCGAGTTTTGCGAGCAGTGATGATGAAGATAAGTTAGTTCCTAGTCTTGGAAGTACCTCCCTTACTAAGAGGGTGTGTTTATTTTTTAGTAGCTTGCGAGGTACTCCAAGCCCTAGGGTTTAGCGTTTGGAGGGTGAAGTGCCACAAAAATAACTTGTGGGCTTGGCACCCAAGATTGGGGTTTTACACCCATCATTGTTTGGGCCAAAACCATGAGACATTTTGGACATGAGATGGATGGATATTATAGAGGATGACGAGAAGAATCCAACGCTTCGAGAAACATCGAATTCTGAGATGTCATTGATAAGTTATGAATTTTTAAAGTTGGAAAATGCATTTTTGGCACATAAGTCATGTAGGCTTGGAGTGCATGTGCCAAAATACATGTCTATCCGAGTAGCCCTTTTAAAGTGTATAAATAGAAGGTGTTGGATATCATTTTAGCTCATCCAATGTGCATCAATTCATAGGAAATACACTTCTGAGGTAGGCGGGTTAGCAAAGGGAGAAGAAGAAGCTTCTTTAGGACTGTGATTGGGTTAGTTTGTCCCTTACAAGGTCGAGGTTCCAACAACAGGAAACCACATTTCTCAAGGACTGTTTGAGGTGGTGTTTTGGCAATATTTCCTTCTCATAACAGGTTGCAACCCTAACTACGATTTGAAGGCATGCTACAGGCCTAGATGACCCTAAATAAGGGGGGTGTGCATCACAGATTAGCCGCAGAAATTGTTTAGGGAGAAGGGAAGGTCGTGAGGCATGAAGGGATGGAAATACCCCAAAACAATGTTTAAGGGTGCATGGGAAGACTTAGTTGAAAGGAGGTTTCAATCAAAATAGAGGGTTGGAAGGTGGAAAGAGGGTTGTATTAGCTTGGCTACAAGCCCTAACATGAATACCAGACTTGCAGAGATAACACTAGTCCTTGGGAACACAGTATGTGATCAATGTTGGTGTATTCATGTTGAATTAGGTGCTAGTGGACCAGTCTGATTGTGTGGATAATTGCAGCCTGTGGGAGCCATGTGTTTAGGTTGATTGGGTGATTGGAGACCTCAACAAGAAGTATATTTCACAATGGATTATTGGGCATCATTGGACTGGTGGAGGGCAGCGTGTTGATGGTCCAAAGTAGCCCTTGACAAATAGTCATAAAGTGATGTTGACAACTGGAGGTTGGGTGAATATTGGAGACTAATGTGCATCACTTTGATGGATGAATGTGACTGCTAGATTGGCAGATTGGAGCTCAGGTATTGGCCAACCTAGAAGAGAAGATTGGATCAACCCGTGTTCATTGTAGTAGAAGTGACTTGCAGCAATGATAGGTGGCAGCCCTCTTAGAGACTATTTGTTGTCCTTTGATGGACTAAGGGGCATCTAGAGAGTATAACAGAAGCGAAGGACCGACAAGACGAGATACGACATAGAGACTGCAACGAGATTATCAGTGTATCTTGTATTCTTGTACTTGTGGATAATTGAGGGCCATTATCCCTTGCATGGGATCCCTAGATAGTTGTATTATATGTTGATTAATATAACGAAGTTGGATTGAAATTTTTAAAAGGTTGTCTATACTTATGCACGTGTGATTTACTACTTTATATTTTTCGTTGTGCAAAGTAGCTTTTGTTGAGCTTCTTGGTTTGGTAGCATTAGAGATTCTAAGATTCTATCCTAGACCCAATATCGTGGAAATTCAATAGCTAGTACGTGAGTTGTAGACATAACATCTTTAAGTTTTTCAAAAACTTTGGTTGCTTCTTTATTCCAATAAAATTCTTTCTTCTTCAATAGAGGTGCTATTATTTGACCACAATTCTTGACAAAATTTTGGTAATATTTTGTCAATCCTATGAATCCTCTGTGTTTCTTCAAGGTCTTGGAGATTTTCCATTCCCTCATAGCTTTCATTTTGTTAGGGTCCACTTTAACACCTTCATGGGATACAATATGACCCAAATATTCCACTTCTTGAACCCTAAAGGCACACGTGGAAGGCTTTGCATATAGTTGTTTCTCTTCTAATAGTGTTAAGACCATATCAACATGTTTTACATGCTCTTCCAAGTATTTTTGCTGTAGACTAATATGTCATAGAAAAAAATAACACAAAAAGAAGTGTTTGAAAATAGAATTCATCAAGCTTTGAAATGTTGAAGGTGCATTAGTAAGTACAAATTTAATTACTAAAAATGCATAATGACCTTCTTGTGTTCGAAAGACTATGTTGGGAATGTCTTCTTGCCTCATTCTGATTTGATGATATCTACAACAATGATCTAAAATGGGAGGAACCAATATGGAACATAAAGACATACCTTCCAAGAAGGGTTCCTTACCTTTCATGAATAAGAGTTATTTACTAGTGTATTAATAGATTTGCATCAAACTACTTGTAGGTACTTCAACAATTAAGTTTTATTGTTTGACTCCAGTAAGAAGAATCCTATTCTAAACTTGTAACAAGGCCTTTTGGCTAGATGAATAACAAAGCAATATCTTCACAAGCTTATTACTAATTCCTAATTTCAAATCTAAGGGTTTTCTAGGTTATTATTTATAATCTAAATTTGTTTCTTTTATGGTATGACAAGGTTCCTTATCACTTTACAACCATGTTTAAACCAATACAACTATGCACATATACATCATGTGTGTAATGTCGTTATTATGCTAAATTTCACTATTGTAATGCTAATTTATTTGTGACACACGTCGGTGCAAAATTTGACCCAAGGTGATGCAAATATGCGATTATTTTTACTAATACATTTTTTGCATGTTGGGTTTTTTTGATATACAATGATGCTAAATACAACACTAGTTTATTTAGTAGATGCATTTGTGATCCAATTATGACACAAAAGTGATCAACACATTAATGCGTGTCATGGTTTTTATTGGTATAAGATGCTAATGACACAAAAATGTACTTAGATGTAAATGGTGCATTCACTTTTAGTGCAGATTTTTGTGAAGTGTCATGTTTTGAAATGTAAAATGATGCAAATACAACATGATATCTTCTCTCTCATACCGACGTTTCCCCACTGTTCTATGGAAGATAAGCATCCCAAGTAAAATTACAATTTTCTCTTGGCTGGTTTTCCACAATAAAAATCTTGTTTGGGAGAACTTACAGAAGAGGAATTGGCATGGAACAAGCATATGTTCCATTTGCAAATCTGATGATGAAAACAATGATCACATTTTCTTACAATGTAAGCTCTCCGCACAGGTTTGGAATCAATTACCTAAATCTTTTGGTTTCTCTTTTACCTTGCATTCTTCCATTAAAGACTCTCTGAAATGGTGGAGTGCTCAGAAAGCCTCTTGGAGATCCATTCCTCTCCTATGTTTTTGGGAAATTTGGAAATGGAGGAACACCTTTTTGTTCCAAAATAGGAGAGAGGAGTTTCTTTATATTGTTGACAAAATTATTACAAACTATAATGGTTTCTTGCCTAAGCCCAAACAGTCTTGCAGGGTCCCTAGTAGAATTGTCAAGCTTTATTACAATTTCCAATGGCTTTTTTTATGGAGCGGCTCAAAATGGAACACGTGCTTGTGGATTTTTTATTTGTATCGATGACCATCTTCAATACAGTCTTTACTGGAACGGAGAGAATGGAACAAATAATAAAGCAGAAGCTATGGCTCTTTGGGATCTTCTATGGTTTAGTCATTTTCTAGATATTCCGAATTTACACATTCATGGAGATTCCAAAGTTATAATTGATCATGTTCTACGAAAGCTGTCTATAAAGAATCCTCTTCTTTCAAGATGGATGAAAAGGATTGAGACCTGCTCGCAATCACAAAAAGGATACACAATTCAGCATATAGACAGGTTACAAAACAAGCAAGAAGATTGTTTATCAAAGAAGGGCTTATTACAAGATCTTGGCAAATGGCATATGGTCATCCAATGGGAGAACTGCATCTACAATTTTGAGGATTTATTTCCTCCTGATACTTAGTGTTCATTTTGTGTACTACTGTTTTATCTTACTGTGCATGGTTTTTTTCCTGTTGATGGTTTTGTTCTGGCCTGGCCACTGGGAAAATAGAGTGTCCTCTGTGAAGTGGTTTCCATTTCGTAGATGGTGTCATTCATCAACAGGTTTTTTTTGCTCTTGCACATTATATGGAGCAATATGATAAGATCTGTTTCGCAATATATGTTCACATACTTGCTCAACTCTGTTTTTTACATGAGGAACTGTAATGATCCTCTCTTGTACATCATAATCTTGACTGTCACTTGTTCGGATGGAACAAGTTTTATGTATGCTATATGTATTTTACCAAATGATATTAATATATGCTTTTTTCGTACTAAAAAAAAACTGATGCAATTTTAAAAAATACGTTTGTTTTTTTCATTTTTTGATTATCAAAAAATCCAATATATGTTAGTAAAAAGTACATTAGTCAAGCTTAACAAGACATTTGCAACCCAAAGTTGCAATGTGAGAGCTCTTTATTATAATAAAATCAACATATGGTCTTCAATACAGTGAAAAGACATTTCTACACCATAATAATTGTAGGATAATAAAAACTTATTTACCAAATAACTTGGCCACCTAGAACAATGAATCACATTATCCACTCTATAACATACCCATAAACCCCTCGTTTATAAGCAGTGGGCGAAATAGATAAATATCCTATTGTATGTATTATCATCCATTATAACCTTAAATATTTTATATGTCACTATAATAACTATAAAAGATCAACAAATGTGACAACAAAACAACACTACAATATGTTTGAACGATCAAAATGTTGTAACTAAGTACATAACAATTACCAATTAAATTAAGAAACAAAAATCTTTGCTCAATGTACACAATAATTATCAATTAAATTAAGAAACAAAAATTTTTGCTCAATAAACTTAAACCAGCACAACTACGTTAATAAATGTGGCTGATAAACACCAATAGACTCATATCAAGCACATATATCAATTCTTAATAATATTAAGAATTAATGTTATTATCAATAATCTTAGTATAAATATAAGAACCATATTAATAATAATTAATATTATAGTATTACTATTAAAAACCCAATTTTATATTTTTGCTTCATCTATTTTACTTATAATCAATTTACAATATAATGCATTTCAAATTTTAAAAATAAAAATATCTTTCAAAACATCAACCATAATTTCTAAATTTTATAATTTATTAATCATGGAGGAACTTATCATAGAACTTATTATTATAAACAATATACTTCATAAGTAAAATATTTTAATGGCATATGAAGTTAGATATTTCAATGTCAACTAATATGTACAATGAAAAGAAATAAATTTTCATGGTTAAAACATTTTTAAGCATTTCCAGTAATGCTATTATTTTATATTTGGGCTATATTTTTTTGTCAATTTTATCTTTAAGATGTTGTTGTAGCGACTACAACTACCCTCCAAAATTTTTCCTTAGCTTCGTTTTGGAGCCTCCCTACCAACCATCCTTAGTAGCATGTCGTGCATTGTCCAGGTACATAGGCTTCAATTGATCTTTAGTGGCTTACTAGCCTGTGTTGGTCAACTTGTTTGCTTCCCGCCCACAGGCTGACATTCCAGACTTAGTCATTTTTCTGGCTGAGGTGCTCACCTAGAAAATTGCGCAATTCTAGATGGGAACCAACCTTCCCTCTAGAAATTGCGCAATCTATCTGGGCTGCCTGCTAGGCTCCAGAAATGCACAATCCAGCCAGGAAGCCTTCCCTCTGGAAAATGTGCAATTTAGCCTAACACTGGGCTTCACCTCAGAAAATGTGCAATTCTGACTGACAGTTAGGGCTTCAGTGCAAAAATTGCATAATGCAAGAGGGGCAACCAATCTTGCTCAGCCCGGAAACTACACAATTGTCCTTCCCAATGATGCAAGAGCATCTAGACTTAGCCAACAATGTGAAGGTTTGTTCACATGTTGTGGCTAAATGAGTGAATTTCACTGACCTGACTGGTCAAAAGTCAATTTTAGTCGAGAGGGTTAGATCTCTCGAAAATGATATGTACTTCATTATTGTAATAGTTAGGAAATTGTCTTATTTTAGACTAAGGGATGAAGTTGTTAACATAGGTGTGTAATAGAGCTTGAAAATAAAGATTTGATTGTTAGATTGATTAAAAATAGAGATCAAGTTGTTCATACAGTTAGAATAGGATTTGACTCATAAAAAGAAGAAAATGTAATGAATAAGGATTAGCTAAGATGATTGAGGATTGAGTGAGAGGCGAGAGTTGAGTATAGATAGGTTTTGAGGTTGGAACAAGGATCTGTAAAATTGTTGTAATTGAGCGAGAGGGCCAAGACTATGTAATTATCATTATATTGAAGAAATTGATTCAGTTTGTGATTGTGTGTCAATTTTGGTGAAGACTCTCATTTACTTCTGTGAATCTGCGTTTTGAAGTGCATCTGGATAATTTTAATTATAATCTCAATGTTTATGTGTTAATCGCGGTCATTAATATTAATAATGGGGTTAGAAGAGCACATAAAGTTTGATCGTGGTTGAAGGCCCATACTCCATCCTAACCATCGATCTAAGTTTCAACTGCTTACATCATAGTCAACAGCGGGGTTAGGCATGTGTTTACCCTGTGTGTTACTTGAAGTCCCGCGAGCCGTAGGATCTGATGGATTTCGTTATCCAATGGATATCGAGGTTTAAAGTGATCGAAGTTTAAGTCTAAACCCAGACCTGAATTTTTATAGACCAAGGTTTATGAACCATATCAACTCCGTGAGGTAGGTAAGTGTCGCGCAAGTTCCCTGTGCAATATCGCTGTCAACCGTTGGATGATTGATTGTTGACCGTTGGATTATATTGCATTGCATCATTCAGGAGTGAATGAACCTTGGCCAGAGAAATTGTGATTTACGATGTCACTGCCGACCATTAGATCTGGAGGGAAGATATCAACGACGTAGAGTGAAGTGTTTCCTTCTAAAGGGAAAGTCAATGCGGGAAGTCAACGCGGGACCGGTTGTTGTTCAATTGTTGTTCAGTTGTTGTTCAATTGTTATTCAGTTGTTGTTCAATTGTTGTTTAGTTGTTGTTCAATTTCTATTCAGTTGCTGCTCAATTGTTGTTCAGTTGTTGTTTAATTGGCCTCCTACGTCATTTTTGGTATCAGAGCAAAGAGATTGAGTTTGACTGTAGTAAACATGCCGCCAAGGAGAGGAGCTGGCATAGGTCGAGGAAGACCTGAAGCAAATGCAGTTTTGCTGGAAGAGATCTGGAGTCTACGTACAAGGATGGACACAATGAAGACTACGCAAAGGAGAACACCTGATGAAGAAGTTGACAATGCTGCAAAATAATCTTCTGAGGAAGAAGAAGAGGAGGAAAATGAAACTAATAAAGTTATCAAGATGTTGGCTAAAGTTGGTGGAAAACCAAAGGTAGAAATTCGTGTGTATGAAGGGAGTCTCAATGCAGAAGAGCTAATGGATTGGATCAATTCACTGGACAGATATTTCGACTATGAAGAGGTTGATGACAGAAAGAAGGTGAAATTTGTAGTTACCAGATTGAAGGGTCATGCATCTATTTGGTGGGATGAGCTACAAACATCCAAAACAAGAAAAGGAAAGTCCAAGATCAAGTAATAAGACAAAATGGTGAGTAAAATGAAAGCTAAATTTATGCCAAAATATTATCAGTTAAATCTTTTCAAACATTTACAAAATTTAAGGCAAAAGGGGATGTCTGTTAAAGAATACACATAAGAGTTTTATAGATTGAGTATTAGAGCAGGACATGCAAAGGATGATATGGTTAAGGTAGCTAGATATATCAATGGCTTAAGATACGACATACATGACAAGATCAACTTGCTGAGTCTGAAGACCATTGAAGACGCCTATCAAGCAGGCTTGAAGGCAGAAGAGAAGATGTTGAGAAAACAAAATCAGAGTAATAGAGGGAAAAGTTCGGTAAGAGGTAGAGGAACTACCAAACCAAGGTTTTAGTGACATCAACACGAAGCAGGAAGTTCAAGTAGTAGACCACCACAGAGGGGAGATTTTAATAGAGGAAGCTTTGCACCCAGAGGAAGAGGCTGAGGAAGAGATATTTGGTGTTACACGTGTGGAGAATGGGAACATGTATCGTGGGAATGTCCTCATAATAAAACAACAAGTCAGAGGAATGCGAATGTGGCTGAAGCAAATCCAAAAATACCTCGAATTATAGAAAAGGAAGAATCCCCTGAAGTAGGAGAATCCCTGTTGTTGAAAAGGGCATCGCTTAAGGCAGAGAAAGAGACTGAAGAACAAGCTCAAAGGAAGAGTTTATTTAGAACTACATGCAAATCCAAAGGTAAATGTTGTAAAGTGATAATTGTCAGTGGAAGTACTAATAACCTTGTTTTGACAGAGATGGTGGACAAGCTAGGATTAGTGAAGACAGTACACCCTACTCCTTACAAAGTGTCATGGTTGCAGAAAGGACATCAGATTATTGTGACAGAACAATGCAAGGTAGAGATACAAATTGGTACGTATAAGGATGTGATATTGTGTGATGTAATGCCAATGGATGTATGCCATGTATTGCTGGGAAGATCGTGGCAGTTTGATCGGAAAGTTATCCATGATGGGAGGAAAAATACTTATACTCTGGAGAAGAATTGAAATAAACATACACTACTATCGTTGAAGGATGACGCTGACAAAGGAGCACCTGGAAACAGTGTTATGCTAATGAGTAGAAAGGAGTTGTTACAAGAGATTGGGAAGGGTGAAGAAATTCATTTTGCTGTCATAGGGAGACCTAAGGTAATTTTAACTTCCACAAGCTTAAATGATTTACCTGAAGAAATCAAAACTTTGTTAAATGATTTTGCTGATATTATTGTGGATGAGTTTCCAAATGCATTGCCACCAATCAGGAGTATTAGTCATCATATTGATCTAATACCAGGAGCAAGTTTGCTAAACAAAGCAGCGTACATATTAACTCCTCAAGGGAATGCAGAAGTTGGAAGAAAAGTGTAGGAACTGATGGATAAGGGACTAGTCAGAGAGAGTCTTATTCCATGTGTTGTGCCAACAATACTCAATCCAAAGAAAGGAGGTGAATGGCATATGTGCACAGAGTCCAGAGCCATAAACAAGATCACTATCAGGTATAGATTTCCTTTACCACGCATGGATGATTTGATGGATTGTTTGAGTGGGTCAAAGTATTTTACTAAAATAGATATGAAAAGTGGATATCATCAAAAAAGAATTAGAGAAGGAGACGAATGGAAGACTGCATTTAAAACAAACAATGGGTTGTATGAGTGGTTAGTGATGCATTTTGGACTCACTAATGCACCTAGCACATTCATGAAATTGATGAATGAAGTCTTGAAGGAATATGCAAGCAAGTTTGTTATTGTTTATCTTCATGGTATTCTTGTTTATAGTAGAAGTAAATAAGAACATCTGGAGCATCTTAAATTGGTTTTAAGAACTCTACAGGAAGAGAAAATACTGATAAATCTAAAGAAATGTAGTTTCATGAAAGAAGAATTAATTTACTTGGGATTTGTAGTTTCTAAAGAAGGGTTGAAAATGGATCTAGAGAAAGTCCAAGCAATTTGGAACTGGCCAATTCCAAGGAATATATTTGAGGTAAGAAGTTTTCATGGTCTTGCAAGTTTTTATAGGAAATTTATGAGAGGGTTTAGTCAGATTTGTGCACCAATTCTTGAAACAATCAAGGAGACTAATCAGACATTTAAGTGGACAGAAGCAACAGACAGGAATTTTAAGTTGTTGAAGAGGAAAATCACAATGAAACTAGTTTTAGCTTTACCCGATTTTGGAAAAGTATTCCAAGTTGAAACTGATGCTAGTGGAGTTGCAATTGGAGAAGTTTTGAGTCAAGAATAGAGACCAATAGCATACTTCAGTCAGAAATTAAATGAAGCTAAGAAGAGGTATTCTTCTTATGATAAAGAATTTTATGCTATTGTACAAGCCTTAAAAAAATGGAGACAACCTGCTGGCCACCACTCCAAATTCTGATCTTAACCTCAAATTCTACTGAACCTTCCCTTCCCTCGTACTGAACAAAGGATTTTATATTGTATTATGACAATCATGCATTACAGTTCATAAACAACTAGTCAAAATTGAACCAGAAACATGCCAAGTGGGTAGAGTTTTTGCAGAGCTTTACTTTTGATAAAGCACACAAGTGGTAAGTTGAACAAAGTCGTTGATGCTTTAAGCAGGGTAAATTTCATTGTGCAAGAATTAAAAGTTGGTGTTGTAGGATTTGAAGAAATGGTTGAAATGTATAAAGATGATGCAGATTTCAAAGATATTTACACAACAGTTCAAAATCCAACAGTTCATAACAGAAGTCAGTGGTTAGATTATCTTATCCAAGGAGGTTTATTGTTTAAAGGCAACAAGTTGTGCATTCCCAAATGTTCTATGAGGGAAAACATAATAAAGGAGAAACATAGTGAAGGATTATCTGGTCACTTTGGACAAGACAAAACATTTGCTCAGGTAAATACTTTTTATTATTGACCAAAGACGCAAATTGATGTTAAGAGATTTGTTGAGAAGTGCAGGATATGTCAACATGCTAAAGGGAGAAGCCAGAATACAGGATTGTACCAGCCATTGGCAATACCAGACCGACCATGGGATGTAGTTAGCATGGATTGTTTTTTGGGATTACCTAAAACACAAAGGGGGAATGCTTCCGTTTATGTTTTGGTAGTTAGATTTTCCAAGATGGCACATTTCATTGCATGTAAAAATACTAGTGATGCAAGACATATTGCTAATCTATTTTTTTTTTCAGAAATTGTAAGATTACATGGATTGCCTGTAAGTATTGTGTTTGATAGAGATACAAAGTTTGTAGGGAAATTCTGGAGAATTCTTTGGAAGAAACTAGGAACTAACCTCAGTTTCAGTTCAGCATACCATCCTCAAACAGATGGATAGAGCGAATTAGTAAACAGAAGCTTATGAAACATATTGAGAAGTTTAGTGTATCAAAATCCTAAGCAATGGGATTTATCACTAGCTCAGGTCGAGTTTGCTTATAATGACACTCCAAACCGAAGTATTGCAATGAGTCCATTCAAGATTGTTTTTGGAATGAATCCAAGAGGTGTGTATGAGCTCAGAAATTTGGGTAAACAGGAGACAAGAAGTGCAAAAGCTGAAGAGTTTGCAGAGCAGATGCAGAGACTACAAGAAGATGTCAAAGGCAGATTGCAGGAAAGCAATGGCAAATAAAAATAGAGAATATATATGAAAAGAAGAGAAAAATAATTCCAAGTGAGAGATTTAGTGATGGTGTATTGAGAAAAGAAAGATTTTCTTCTAAGACTTACAATAAACTAAAAATGAAAAAGATAGGGCCATGTAGAATTGTTAAAAAGTTTTCAACTAATGCTTATGAAATTGAATTGCCAGAAAGGATTGGAATATCACCTTATGTTACATATTTGTATCCATACAAAGAGACAAAGACAAAGTTACAGGAGGAAACTACAGAAGATGAAGTTCAAACTTTGAACTAGGAAGAACAAATGCAAAAGATAGTTAAGAGAGAGGTGGAAGCTGTTTTGGAGAAAAAAATATCCAAAAGAACCAGAGGACAAGTTTATTATCAATATCTAGTCAAATGGAAAGGACAGCCAGTGGAGGATGCTAGTTGGTTGACAACAACAGAGTTGCATAAGTATGGAGTAAACCATGAAAGTCTGATTGATGATTCTTTTCTTCCCTGGGAGTCTGATGCAGGAGCATCTGGACTTAGCCAGCAATGTGAAGGTTTGTTCACATGTTGTGGCTAAATGAGAGAATTTCACTGACCTGAGTGATCAAAAGTTATTTTTAGTTGAGAGGGTTGGATCTCTCGAAAATGATATGTACTTCATTATTGTAATAGTTAGGAAATTGTCTTATTTTTTACTAAGGGATAAAGTTGTTAGCATAGGTGTGTAATAGAGCTTGAAAATAGAGATTTGATTGTTAGATTGATTAAAAATAGAAATTGAGTTGTTTGTACAGTTAGAATAGGATTTGATTCATAAAAAGAAGAAAATGTAATGAAGAAGGATTAGTTGATATGATTGAGGATTGAGTGAGAGGCAAGAGTTGAGTGATAGATAGGTTTTGAGGTTGGAATAGAGGTCTGTAAAATTGTTGTAATTGAGCGAGAGGGCCAAGACTCTGTAATTATCATTATATTGAATAAATTGATTCAGTGTGTGATTGCATGTCAATTTTGGTGAAGACTCTCATTTACTTTCGTGAATCTGCATTATGAAGCGCATCCGGGTATTTTCAATGTTTTTCATATTTTAATTATAATCTCAGTGTTTATGTGTTAATCAAGGTCATTAATATTAATAACGGGGTTAGAAGAGCACAGAAAGGTTGATCGTGGTTGAAGGCTCGTACTCCATCCTAACCATCGATCTAAGTTTCAACTGCTTACGTCATAGTCAACAGCGGGGTTAGGCCTAAGTTTAACCCGTGTGTTAGTTGAAGTCCTGCAACTGTAAGATCTGATGGATTGCGTTATCCAATGGACATCGGGGTTTAAAGTGATCAGAGTTTAAGTCTAAACCCTGACCCAAATTTTTATATACCAAGGTTTATGAACCATATCGGCTCCGTGAGCCAAGTAAGTGTCACGCAAGTTCCCTGTGCAATATCACTGTCAACCGTTGGATGACTGTTGATTGTTGACCATTAGATTATAGCATATCGCATCGTTCAGGAGTGAATGAACCTTGGCTGATGAAATTGTGATTTGCGATGTCACTACTGACTGTTAGATCTGGAGAGAAGAGATCAACGACGTAGAGTGAAGTGTTGTCTTCTAAAGGGAAACTCAACACGGGAAGTCAATGCGGGACTAACTGTTGTTCAGTTGTTGTTCAATTGCTATCTAGTTGATGTTCAATTGTTGTTCAGTTGCTATTCAATTGTTGTTCAGTTGTCGTTCAATTATTGTTCAGTTGTTGTTCAATTGGCCTCCTACGTCACCCAAGCTTACAGATTGTTGCATGTGCTCCCAGGTTTACCGATCCCCTCTAGGACTGAGCAATCTTGGTTTGCATGCATGGGCTACTTTTTTCTGAAAAAGCAAAAAAACAAAAAACAAAAATCATCCCTAAATTTTAGGGATCCATTTTAGCAGTTGGAGGTTACATGCAAAAGTCGTTTTAGAAACCTCCCGCTAAGTGTCGCTTTTTCCTAGATTTGTGGCATGCACGTCATAAGCCTTGATCTTATTAAACTTATTTATTCGATGCTTCATAGATAATTCCTCACATCGATCTTGGAGCTTTGACATCCCACATCGCATCTAGGAGCATTCGACACATTCAACTCAACTTTTTCCGAGTAAGTTTGCTTTTCATGTATTTAGCTGCTTTTCTCTCACTTTTTGTATTTCCCTTTGTGTGAATGTTGTTTGCTCGATTTTGTTGAACACCTGTTGTCGTTTTAATGCATGTTAGCTTGTAGAAGCACCATTTCAAGTTTTTCATTGCATCTCACTAATGTCGCATGCATGACATTGTTTCTGCATTGACAGTCACTGTTGCGGCGAATCGCTTCACACACATGCTTGTTTTCCCATTTTCTAAGTCCCACACTCACTATTTGCATGCATGATCATTCACTCTTGTTTGGACTTAGCTTCGCCATGCATTCATAACTTTTCATGTTTTTAGTCGTCCGTTGGCGAGTCTGGGCTACCTTGACCCAGACCTTACCTTGCTTGGATAACAATGCACATTTCTGAGAGTCAAGGCTCTGCCTTCCCTTCAAAAACTCTACAAATCTAGCCTAGCACTGGCCTCTAGGCTTGCTTTGCACAATTCTAGGAGGTAGTGCCTTGCTGGCCCCAGAAATTGCGCAATGCAGTTGTTGGGTTTGCAATTCATTGCTGATTGAAACTGTGTATTGCGCAGTTTCAATCCTCATCAAGCCATGCTGGACTATGCATTATGCAATTCTAGCAGTCAGACAGTCTCCTGACAACCCGAACTATGCCTTGCGCAGTTTTGGCAATTAGTCTCCCCGCCTCCTGGTGAAAATTGCGCAATCTTCCCAATCGGTCACCCAGGTATGTTGCATGTCAGTCCTCAAGTTGCTTTTGGCTTTCAATCGACAAATTTCTTTCCATGAGTGTTGCTATGTCTCCAGGTATCACAGGTGTTCATCCATCTCTCAGCAGTATAGGTTCAATGGCCTCCAAGAGAGCAAAATCAAAGGACACCGTTGAAAGTGTGACTAGAGATGTAGTTGAACAAGTGTCTATGAGCTTTCCTATCTACGAAGACACCAAGATGTCCATAGACAAAGATATCAAGATGAAATGGTAGGGCATCAATAATACATTCTCAGACACATTTGAGGAAAATCTGGAAGACCGCAGGGTCTATGTCAACATTCACAAGCCTGGCTTGTACCAGATTGCATGCAGGTATCCCGCATTTCCATGCGCGAACATGATCCACTAGATTGTCTCACATACTGATCCCGAGACAATGGTGTTGAGCAATGCTAATGGAACACAACTTGATACCTTCAGGGTGAAGGACTTTCAAGAGATGTATCACTTGCCACAATTGGTGATCACAATGGAGAAACCCTTTAGTAGACCCAGGAGTAGTGAAAAATCAAGAGATATCTTGAAGAGCTGGGTGAAAGAGCCAGCCAAGTGCAGGACAACACCCAGCCAAGTTTTCAAGACGAAGATACCTCAGAAGGCATATCAATACTTGGTCAACTTTTCATGCCACTTATATGGCCAAGAGAGCACAAAGACCTTCCCGTAGAGTTGGGTGATCGCATTGGACCAACTAGTCAGTGAAGGAAGACCTTGCAACTGGTCTGACATGCTGGCTCTCAGGTTGAAGGAACAGGTAACAGAAGCTCGACATCCACCCAAGGGTCAGCAAGCAAAGATATACATGTCCCCTTACATTCTAGATACAGTCTCTGCCCATCAGCAGTTCCTAGGCTTGGGTTGGGCATGGACACGTTCAGAAACCTTTGTGCACACTTATTGCAGATTGTTCTCCAAATGCAGATTCCGTGGAGTTATCATACAGTGGCCAAACCACTTTTTCACCCTGGTGTACAAAATGATATTTGAGCAGGAACCACCTTGCATGTTGCAGGAAACGATGGAGGCATTGATCAACATAGTATATTGGCATGCTTCACCCCTTAGCACCTTCATACGGATGTACATCGCGAAGAAATCTCCGCGTGTTTTACCGAAGTTTTCCATGGACAAGCTCGTCATGTAAGAGGTGCCATATCACATCTCGATAGGGTTGTCAATGAGACTACACAAGAAGAAGAAGGCACCTTGGCCCGCTCTTCCTTTGCATATCGGGTTGTATGAGATATGGAATCTCAAGCATGCTAAGGCTGAGATGAAGGAATTCAAAAGATTCACCTTCGGCACCAGAATTTTCAATCTGTATGACCTGCATTTCTTAGTGAAGGACCATTGTACGAGGGTGAAACATCCTTAGATCCACGGGCGTGTCATTGGCCTGACGAAGACCCATGGAGATATTGTTATCACTTATCTAGGCTCAATGAATCGGTCAACATAGTTGTAGAGTGGTTAGCAAAGAAGAAGGAAGCACAACAGACACAGGTACAACAAGAGGCGCAACATGCACAAACTAATGAAACTGCAGCCATAAAGGTTGTAGATTCATCCAAGCAACTGACACAAAGAAGACATGGTGAGCAGTCATAGGAGCATGACTTAGCTCAAGAGATTGAACGGATGCTAGAGAAGATGGTCATGGATACTGTTTAGCAAGAGTTATATCAGGATATTGACCTCATGCCTCAGAACCAAGAGTTCACCCCACCAACTTCACTAGATCTGGAAGTAGAGAAAGTCCTAAGCGATCAAGGAGACATAAACATCCTTCTGTTAGAGTCGGTCTGGTCAGTCCTCCGTCAGAGATCAAAACTCTTTATGCATTTCATGATTAGGTGTCCCGCTCCATTCTCCCAGTTGCATTCCGCTAGGGGCATGCCATAATCTGACGGAGAAGGTCATGATAGTCATTCCGCCTCATGTCTGGCTCCTGCTGGCTCAGGTCTTTTGTCAATCATCATCAAAGTCCATGACAGTAAAGGTCTGGCCTTTAAAGGACAAAGGTCATTTCGAGGTCTAGTTCTAGGAATTCATCAATTTGGTCTTTGAACATGTCCAGCAAAGCCATGCAGGCCAGAGTGAGGCCTTTACACAATTATGGTTCAGAGAGCTTCATCATCATGTGGATAGACTCCGACTCTTCTTCAAAACTCTGTTTTGAAGAAAAGTCAAACAATGTCATTTATGACAAAATTTTCAAAAAAGTCGTCAGTTGATTTTTTCGGATGTAATCATGGTTTCCGTGGCCAAATGTCTTGACGTGCAATCCCCGCAAAGAGTGCAAAAAATTGCATCATTCGAGCTAAAATTTCAAAGGGAAAGTGAAAATCAGTGTGTTTTAAAGTCAATGAAAAAGTGTAAAACTCAAACATTAGAAAAATGGGTTTTTGAAGAGGAAAAAATTAAACCCATCTCTTCTAAGGCTATATATACACTTTTTTGTCAAAAACAAATGCATTGTGCCATTACAAGTCTTGGAGAAGTGTTGGAAAAGCGTGAGTGTGCATTGGTGAGCGATTGAGTGAGTTGGAGGCGACCTTGGAGGGCGCGGCGCATATAACCAGGAGTGCGGCGCACACAGAGGGCGCGGCGCACACGCAGCCTGCCCGCAGTGCAATTTTCTTAAGGGCGCGACGCATACCCAGGGCGCGGTGCATTGGACTTTGCACGCGGCGCATACAGACAGAGGCATAAACGAGGAGCTGGAGTCAGTTTGGAGGTGATTGCAGGGGCGCGGCGCACACAAGTAGGGGCGCGACGCACAGAGACAAAGCGCCCAGAACGTGCCAAAACTTCCTCAAATATTTTGTGAAGCCCCTCTAATTGCAAGGTAGGCTCTCAAACTCACTTGTGCATCAAATTTGATAAAGATATGGTGGGTTATTTCCGGTGATTGAATGCATAAACATTTCATGAAGCAAACACAAGAAGACACCAAAGAAAAATCATTTTTCCAGGGTTGTGTAATAGTGTCATTGCTGCCAAGGCTCGATTTTTCCTACCCTACCCCTGTTCCTTATTCCCCCATGTCATTTCTCCTATTATCACTACCCTAACACTACCAAACTCATATTCCCTTTCCCCCTCCTCCTATTGCTCAATAGAAACCCCAAACCCTACCCCATCAAAATACCCCAAACTCCTCCCATATCCCTAACAAATTTCTCCTGGTAAACCCTATCCCCATTTCATCACTCCCTTCCTAACAATCCCTGTTTCATTTTTCCCCTTGGTAACAAATATTAAAAAGGCACCCAGCCTCACACCATCATCAAAGGGGCAGCCTAATCATAGTCCACATTGCAGTCATGTCATCACAACATTCGTCTGAGTATGAGAGGGAGACACAGAGTGACTCATCCTCAGAAGAGCAGGCTTCCAGGAGACACCACAAGAGTGGCAAACATGTCAGAGATGAACCCACTACCCTCACCGAGTTACAAGGATGCCCTCTTGCCATGTCATGCTTCCAGCACCTATCATGTTTTGAATTTTGTCAAAGGGTGGCAAATGTCAGAGTTCATCATGAGTTGGCCCGTTTATTTGTGTTTCATCTACATGGAGGTTAGTCTACCTTGGCCGGGGTCACTTTCACATTGACACCCGAAGCTATATCAGTGGAGACAGGTATACCAAATGTTGGGGAGCATTGGCATAAGAAGAAGAAGGTGGAAAGGCAACACTATGAGCCTTACATCAAAGCCAGATTCTTGAATGAGCTCACAAGAGTATTTCCCTTCAGATACTTGAAAAATGAGTATGCTCCGCTCATGAGATTGATCATGAAATACTTCAGCTGTGAGGGGAGGTTCTCTCGACTGTATGCCTATCACATCCACTTGCTCATGCACTTTACCAGGGTGAGGATGATGAACCTCTCGCTTTTCATATGCAGGAATATAGAGAGTTTGAACACCTTCATGCTGCATAAGACCCCTCAGTAGTAGCTTAACAGTGTGTATCACTTCGCTCTTATCCAGATTTTGGTAGATCATCAGTTGGGATTGCAGGGCATTGCTTGGGAGGACTTCATCTCCCGTGACTTCTTCAGCACACCACAGGTACTATCAGAGCCCGAGAAGGAGTTGGGTGGTCCTTCTTATCAGCATGAGCATCATGAGACCACTACCATGCCAGTTTTCATTACATATCAGAGAGGCAGTAGACACTTGTTTGCAGCAGCAAAGCCAGTGTTATCTCCACCCGAGGTGGAAGGGGCCTTGCTTCGACATTGACTACACACATATTGGACAAGGGCAAGAAGCCCATGCATGATGAGGGACCATCAAGTGTACAGGAGACCGATGTCATCCTCATTCAGGATGAAGACGCAGATGCAGAAAATGCCAAACTTAGGATGACCATTCAGGAGCAGGACTCGGAGATACACGACTTGATACTCAATATGGAGAGAGCTAGATGGGTCATCAAGTATCTGGAGTAGGGAAACAAACAACTTGAGGACCAACAAACGATCATGGAGCTCGGGTTAGATCGGGTCAATCTACACTTGGAGAAGCTACTGGAGGAGGAAAACAGGGACAAAACGATATTGAGGAGGATGGCTTGTCATTACAGGGCATGGAACATGAGCGTAAAGGCCCGAATAAGGAGCTTGAAGGCAAAATTGAGCGAAGGAACAAAAAAGGAAAAAGAGGCAAAAGAGAAAGATCCGCTTCGAATATTGGCTAAAGCTTCCTTGGCATAGCATAACACTTCATAGAGGACCTCCAGCCCAAATTTCAAGGAATTTGGGGAAATTTTGGTCACATGACAAATTTTTGGCACAAACACAGGTGTTTTCTCTATACGCGCCACGCCACCAGCGCGATGCATAGGATTGGGAGATCCAAATGAGAAATGGTTCACATTTTTGGGTTCAGCATGCAAAATCATGACTACTGGCACTTGGAGCAAGAAATTTGGAGAAGATCTTGGCCACCAAAAGGGCAAAAAACACTCAAAAATGGCCTCACTGCCCATATTTTGACACACAGGAAGCAGTCTTGGGAGAATGAATATTTGGATGGGAAAATGAGCTCCAAATTCAAAAATTCCACTTGGGTTGGAAAGTAGACAGGACAAGCTTTCCAACAAGCACACTTGGACACATTTTGGACTCCTTCAAGTGCC
>APFE031396106.1:0-10355 GCA_000404065.3 Pinus taeda | reverse complement strand
ATATTAAGTTAATAATATAATATTTTAATTCCTTGAGATAAGATAAATTAGGTTATATTAATAAATTAAATCTAATTATTATTTTTATAATATAAAGTTCATAATATAATGTTTTAATTAGGTATGGTTAATATATGAGCGGATATTATTAAAGGAAATTTAATTTGTTTAAATAAAATAATGGTTATTTAAAAATTTTTACTATTGAATTAATATTTTAGAAAGAATAATTTAAGTTATATATATTATTAAATCTAGTCCTATTATTATTTTTATAATACTAAGATAATAATATATTATATTTCTAGAGATAAGAGATATTAGGGATAAAAATAAATGAGTGAATATTAAAAGAATTTTATTTGCTTGAAAAACATAATATTAATGATTATTTAAAAATTACTTTTGTGACGTGGAGTACGGTATTAGAGATCTGCCTGATAATATTAAGGACACCATCAAACAAGATTGTGCTGTGGTTCTTAGGAAGGCTAAACCTCCTCGAAGGAACCTCTATAAAGAGGAGTTCGATGCCTTAAAGTCCTTAAATCAGAATGAAGATATTGTGGTCCTTAAAGCGGACAAAGGTTGGGCTACGGTCATCCTCAACAAAGATGATTACCGTAAGAAGATGTTAGATGATCTTCACAACAGTGGCAATTACAAGAAACTTGCCAAGAACCCACTGAAGAAAATCTCTAAGACAGTGGCTCACGCTATCAAGTCTAACAGCTCAGTGGGTTCCCTATCACGGAAGCTCATTGAGAGCAATCCCATCGCTCCTAGAATATATGGGGTGCCTAAAATTCACAAGGAAGGGGTCCCTCTGAGGCCTATTGTCAACACCATCGAGGGTCCGACCTACCTTCTAGCCAAGTTTCTGGCTCTCAAGCTGAAGCCCCTTGTTGGCCGCACTGAGTCCTTCGTGAAGGACTCTGCATCCTTCATCATGGATCTCAAGCATATTAGGCTGGACCCTGAGGACATTCTTGTCAACTTTGATGTGGTCTCCTTGTACACGTGCATTGCTATTAATGAGGACATGGAAGTGATATATCACCTAACAAATCCGGACACCGCGCGTCTGGTTGAGGTATGTCTCACTTCCACATTCTTCTGTTTCGAAGGTGAGTTCTTCGAGCAGACCTGTGGTGTTGCCATGTGTTCCCCCCTCTCCCCGATCGTAGTGAATCTTTTTATGGAATATTTCGAAGCCAAGGCTCTTGCCTCGGCCAGTCTCCTTTCGAAGTTGTGGAAAAGATATGTAGATGACACTAATGTCATCTGGCCCCATGGCCATGAGGAGCTGGATCGTTTCCTGGAACACCTCAACATCCAGTCCTCAGCGATTAAGTTCACCATGGAAAAGGAAGTTAATGGAAGCCTCCCTTTCCTGGATATTCTCATTTCTAGGAAGAAGGACGACTCTCTCTCCCACGCAGTGTTCCGTAAGAAGACGCACACAGAGCAGTATCTTCACGCTGATTCCCATCATTTCCCTGCTCAGAAGATGGGTGTTCTTAACACCTTGGCTACGCGTGCCCTCAGAATTTCGAACAATGAAAGCCTGGATAGAGAGAGAACCCACCTCCTTGATGTCTTTGTGGATAACGGATATAGTAGGCACCTTGGTCAGAAGGCTTTCCTTACAGCTTCCAAAAAAGCTTTTATTAAGAAGGAGCCTAAGGAGCACCATTCAAGTGTCCATCTTCCCTATATCCAAGGGACCACTAATAGGATTGCTCGGATCCTTAGAAAGTTTGATATTCCCTCAACCTTTAGGCCCCTCAAAACCATTTGTAATTCCCTTCAGTCTGTGAAGGACCCTGTTAACCCCAAAGACATGAAGGGTGTTTATTTGATTCCTTGCTCTTGTGGGACACCCTATATAGGGGAAACAGGGCGCTCCGTCCACTAGAGAATTTGTGAGCATGCAGCGGACCTAAGGGATGGAAGAACTAAGTCCTCAGCTTTAGCAGACCATGCGGACAAGACTAAGCATCATGTCTGCATAGAGGAGGCCAAAATCATTGCGAGGGTAGATCGGTACCATCATCGCAAGTTAAGGGAAGCTATTGAAATTGAACGAAGACCCATCAATCTCAATAGAGATGATGGTTGGAAGGTGAGTAGAAGTTGGATCCCTGCCCTGTCGTCTTAGGGTTTCTTCCCCCCCCCGCCTCTCTGGTCATCCTAGGTGTTTTTTTTGTGTATGTTTGGTTTAGTCTTTTCGAGTTTATATTTCATTGGCATTGTTGTGTTCTTCGCTTTTATTGGATTCCTCCTGTTTCTATTGATGGCCTTTTTTCGTTTTAGGTATTAGTCTAAGTTATTTTTATTTTTATGTAGATTTTATCTGAGATATAGGTCCTTTTCCGGTTTTAGTACTTTATTATTTAATTCATCAGGTTAGTATGATTAGTTGATCTATATTATGATGTATTATTAGATCTAGTCTAAGTAGTATAATGATAGCTTATATAGATATATAATATATCTTGAAATAAATTAAATTTTTAATAATTTAAATAAAACATATATTATAATTACTTACAATAACTTAAATTATTCATTCCACAGAAGTATTTCAAGCAATAATAATTCAAAAGTAATTTTTAAATAACCATTAATATTATGTTATTTAAACAAATAAATTTCTTTTGATAATATTCGCTCATTTATTTTTTATTCCTAATTTCTCTTATCTCTAGAAATATAATATTATTATCTTAGTATTATAAAAATAATAATAGGATTAGATTTATTAATATATATAACTTAAATTATTCATTCAAAAATATTAATTCAATAGTAAAAAATTTTAAATAACCATTAATTTATTTAAACAAATTAAATTTCCTTTAATAATATCCGCTCATATATTAATCATACCTAATTAAAACATTATATTATGAACTTAATATTATAAAAATAATAATTAGATTAAATTTATTAATATAACCTAATTTATCTTATCTCAATGAATTAAAATATTATATTATTAACTTAATATTATATAAATAATAATTAGATTAAATTTATTAATATAATTATGACCTAGGTCCTAAAGTCAAATATAGTTGTTATGTAGCCATTGGAGTCTCTGCTCAGTCTATTTAACTTGCTAGGCCAGATCTGTTTCTTCAACTTGTCCTGACGATGAACCACACTGGTTGGTTCGAAACACGTCGACAATGATCTTTTTATGTGATTTACGCAGAAGCTCTTTTTACAATTATGATGGATCACAAAAGCCTCAATTCTATAATTTTATATTTCTTTAATAGACCATGTAATAATAGAATTTCTGTGATAATTTGAATTAGGATTTGGTTATGCAAGATAATGATAATTGGAAGGATTATTTCAATATCGACATGCCTAGGAATAAATTGAAGCTAAGTAATCATTTCTAGCTTATACGGAAAAAATAATTGATTCACACCTCCATATTAATGCTTGAGAACAACAAACTTTGGAGATTAGTTGGACCATCTTAAACATTATAATTTTTTAAATAAGAACATAATTTGAAGTAGAAAAATAATTTATGTTCCCTTCAATTTTTTTGGGATTTTGTAAGCTTTTGATGCCATTTTAGTTATACTCGAGTAGTCATCTTTGTTTTATCCTTCAAAATCTCATACAAAAGTATACTAATTGTCATGTAAATTGTTGTTCCATTACATATTCTATTCAAAGTTTAACTAATTGGTATCAACTAAACCCTTTAAATTGATAAATTTGATTGTCATGTTCAACTTAAAGATAGAGAACAAAGTATCTCCATTCACAACATACACATAAACATACCAGATCAGGCCATCGGAGCAGACAACAGGTACATGAGGAGGAAGTAAATGAGAAATTTCTGCAATCTTTGATAGATATATGTAGGGTTTCTCTCAATGGATATATTGGCCTCCTTTTCTGAATAACGGGTTCAGAGACAAATCCGTGTCTCTTCCACAAATGGGAGAGAATTTAAAATTGGTGTACCCCACCGTCCTCTAAAAAAGCAAGCATAAACGTTCATGTTTTTCTTTCCTTCAATTTCGATTCAGGGTTTGGGTTTTTAGTTTGTTTTAATCACTGCTTTTTATGATCTTTGATTTAACGTTACTCTTCTAAAATTAAAATAAGGTTCATATGACCTGGGCAGAAGACCAACGGAGGCCAAATTTTTAAGAAATTAGAAATGGAATTGTCATATGACCTGGGCAGAATCTAATTATTGACCAACTTAGGCCAAATTTTTAAGAAATTAGAAATGCAGGTTAGCTATAGTGACCAATTCTCTTGGACAATCGTTTCACGAAAAATCTCTTATTTCTGTTTCTTCCACATATGAGTGAAAACAAACTTTAAAAATTAATCACGCTGATCTCTGAGCTATGTTTTGTTCATTATTGTAAGCTATTTTTTATTAATTCTTTTCAATAATAAATGCATTATATAGATAGCCTCCTAAATTTTGTAACAATGTATATAGGTGCTTTTTTAACGGACATATTGGCCTTCCTAATTGCATAAATGTTTCTTTTATTTATTTGAACAATTGTTTCATTTATATATACTATATATATATTAGTTGAAATTGTTTTATGAAAGGTTGATAAAGTGGATGATAGGGTAAGCATGATTCTACATCACTACAGATGAATTTTTATTTTTATTTTTATTTTTTGTCATAAACTTCTCAACCAAATGAGCATAAGTCAAACAAGTAACTGTTACATGATTGATAATTTAATGCAAGGGGATTCTATTTTCAAATCTAACAGATGTGATGCTAAATAATAAACTTGATGTCATAAATCTACTACTCATCTAAAGTAAGGCTATGAGGTATATGAATAATTAGAATAGATCATTCAATGGGCATCTTGACAAATGGATATTGTATGAGAAATCATTTAAATGGGATGATTTTCTTAAGTGCTAAAAAAAAAATCCATGGAATTTTCTTTCATATAGATGTGAATCAAGAAGAGGTAAATGATTCATGGAATTTAAATACTAAACAGTTTGAATTTTCATTTAATGAGGATAGCAAGGTTGTGAAGGAACTCTTCAAACCTAAGGGTGTAATTAATATACTATAGGATGTAATATGTTTTTGAACTAGTGATCCTAAATATTAATATGAAGTTGTATCCATGGAAGAAACACCTCAATCTATGAAGAAAGTCAAGTGAATAACAATCAAGGGAATATTATTCATGTCTTTGAAAATAAATCCACCATGTGCATATTATGAGTATTGATGGAAGCCATCTAGAAAGTTTTTCTTCAAATCCATGAAGAATACATTAAATATTTTTAAAGCCTAGAGGAGTGAGTACACAAGGAAGATTAAAATATTTTAATGATATAGAAGATTTGAAGAATACATTAGATATTTTTAAAGCCTATAGGAGTGAGTACACAAGGAAGATCTAAAGATTTTAATGATATAGAAGTTGATCGTGAAGTGAATTAATATGAGGAAGGGTATGCCATTAATTTTTGTAGTGTTGTTATTTGATTTGATATTTTACATAATGTAAAATATTATATTCATAGGGGTATTGATAAAGTGTAATACTACTTATTAACTACTTTCAACAATGAATAACGGTTTTCATTGTTATCGGTTGGTTTATTATGGCTAGAAAGCTATTTACTTGTTATAAAATCAAAAAGAAATTTTGTGCTTCTACCTTGAGAAGGTGCACAACCAAAAGGAGTAAAGTGACATGATTATCTAACTAATGATAATAGCTTTGCACCACTAGTAACCGTTATTGATTTCTTAGTTAAGTATGTTAATTTATAAATTGTGGGCATTTCTCTTATTGTCAACATTTAATTATAGTTTTAAGATTCGTATAACCATGGGAATACGCTAACCCAATTGAATTATTCACAATTTTTTTTCATAATGTTAGATCATAATATTTTTTATTATCTTCAGATTTATGGATAAATAACATATATGATTCTTGATCCTATTTCTTTTCACAACCAATATTAATAATAATGTTGTCTTCTCAATGTTGAGAAACTATCATCCCATCCAAGAAGCTCAATAACTGATTACATTTTCATTTTTAATTCCCAAAATATATAATTCAATATACAAGTTAGGTTAGCTATGTAGTTATTATAACAATAAGCTCCATTCAATTACCAAATGAAACATAATCCTAGATTTTAAAATAGTTATGTTTCTTTCATTGTAAGGTTATGCATAAGCATGTAATAGAGCTAGAATATCTTGATATCATCGCCTAAATTCCTGGTAAAATCAATAACTTATGGTTTTCGCATATGTATGATTTTAGTTTGAGTAAAAAATTGAAGCCTACTTGCACGAATTGAAATTACAAGATTTTTCCCATTAGTGCAAGAACTTGAAGATTATGGTTCTCTCAACAATCCGACAAAGGAATTTTATCCCCGAGAGAAAACACCTGATATGAAAACCCATTAAGGAGTATCATTTCGAATTCCTCTGATTTAAAAACATGCATGTAAAATTGAAATGTTGGTTGAAACCTTGGCTTCATTAAGTGTTGATGATCATTATAAGTAGAAAGCCTTATGATCCTTGTTTGGAAATTACTTGTGTTATAGCTTATAGCTACACCCTTAGTCTTAATACAAAAATATCATGTGACCTTACATGTGACAAGTATTACAATGAGAAAAGGTCAACATTTATAAAGTCATTAGTAATCTCATAGTTGAGTTAAAAGAAAGGGCACAATGCAAAATACATTGAATATAGAAAGAAAATTTATTTCCCATGGTGAAAACCTTATCCATTTATACTCTTAGAAAAGAAACTACCTTCGTTTACACACTTATCATAAAAAAAATTAAACCAAGGTGAAATCATAACGCAATTGAGCAACATAAAGGGAGAAGAAAGAGTGCACATAAAAAGAAGGTATTCAATAAGAAAATTATGATGTAAGCCCTATCACCTCCCTTCACTTGTTTTAATATAATTTATTCACATTGTTGAAATATATTCTCCTGAAGAAAAGTCCAATATACCCCATCATAATCCTAGGTGTTGGAACAAAGATTGAACTAAATCACAAAGATTTCCCATGGGAGATATTATTTCTTGTTTGGTAGGTGGGATTACACACAATGTTTTAACTAATCACCATAACATCCAAGATTGCCTCAGAAATACACCCAAGAAACATCTATTCAAAATCCCTATGGGATGGGGGAGAAAATATAATCATAAAGGAAGGTATGTAATTGAATTTTGCAAATTCAATATGCTAATGTGATGTATGTGTCACAATCACAAATCCTTATTTAAAAAAAGGACTAATATTATCCCATGATGTATAATTTTTCCGATCACTCTCAATCAATGATGTGGTATCATCTCACTTATAACTCTCTCATGCTATGGAAAATTTTCACAATTAATTACATGAAACTTATCACCCACAATTAACAATTTTGCAAGGAGCTTTACATGTGCACTCAAGGACTACGTCGGAAACATGTCAACAATATGCAATCCACACTAACAATAACTTTAACAACATCCTCGTGTGAACAAACTATATTATTATTCAGTATCAATTGTGTGCTTTTTTATTTAACACCTTCATGCCAACATGACATAAAAAGCATGGCCAATAGAATTTTGACTCTTAGCTTCAATTTGTGGGTAATGAAAGCAAGGAATGAGGAAGTGGGAATAGAATAAAGGGTATTAATAGTTGTTAGCTCTTCATTTTATCAATTATTTTTCCTATCCTATTGAAACTTTTGATACAAGTTTCTCAAAAACTTGACTCTCGTACAGAAAAGTTATGTTTTCTTCATTTATTAAGGTTACTTTTATATTTCTTTTTTGTGTTCACATGATTTTATTATATTATTAAATTGGAGGATTTGAATTGCATAGGGAGGTTGAGATCCCAAAAAAAAATATAGGATTTAAGGATAACACCGATCAATCAAATAAGTGATTAGGATTTCAATTAGATTTTCCCTCCAATCATACATATGAGGACAGGATGATATACTAGAGAGCTTATGTTTCTTTCGATGATATTATTTATCTAATACTACCAACACCTGATGTTGAAGTAGAAGAAATCCTATTGTGCTATCATTATGATATGTTTTCAATAAGAGAATAAGATAACTTTTTTTCATCCTTGATTAGGTCCCACTCAACAAGAGATCTGAGAACACGTATATGTATCTCTTTCTTATATTTCAATTCTATTTCTTTGTTGTTTATATACTTTTATGGTAAGAATATTAATTCTTATAGCACACTAAGATAACTAGTTAATTCATGTTATTTCTAGAATTTATATATTTTGTTTCGTATCTTTGAATAACACTTATGTGATTTATACTTCCTCCATTTAATTTCTATGATTTAGATTATAATCCTTAGTAGTCGAAGCAGGTTTGATAAGAAATATAATATTTCTAAAAGCTATAAAGATTGGATATATAATAGCATCCTTTAGTATCTTAGTCGCAACAACACATTAACCTGTTTCTATGGGAAATTTTAGGGGCTAATATTTTAAGATTGGCTAATTTTTCATGCTTTTCTTGAAAAAGACATTCGCCAATTTCCATTTTTTTAGAAATTATTCGCCTAAATTTTACAATATAAAATTATTTTACCATAAAATTTCTAAAATTATTTTACCATAAGATTTCTAAAATTTAAGATAAAGTTTCATCATTAAAATTTTCCCTACCTATTTCTTTATTCATTCATAAATGAATTGATATATTTATCCATCCTTGTAAATTTTGAAGGGAGTTACAATGAATATCACAATATTTATGGTATGAAGCATAGAGAAATGACTTGTTAAACTAGAACATTCCACCTATGCAATTATTTAGAATTCTATTTAATTTCAAATTAAGATCTTTGTAGTTGCATAGGTAGTGTATCACACCTCATAAGTTTCCACAAAACATGAGTTGACATTTAAAGTGAGATAAGATATTCAATATTCATTGTTGCATTATTATACATTTTAAAATCTATTAAAAAACAAAATATCATTTCATAACTAGTTTGCATGAATAAACCTAGAGACACATATGGTATATTTTTACTAAAAACATATTTTTTTGGGATAGCTCAAGTACATACAAGTGATCAAGTACAATAGAAATAGGGCCATCAAGAAAACATCCAAAATATTCTTGAATACATTTCTAGTCTACTTGAAGGTGGAGCTAGAAATTTTATTAATCCTTTATTTAATCTTGTGAATCTTCTTCCAAATAGAAAAAGTTAAACATAGTGAAGGATATAAGTATCAAGCAAACATGGAAGAATAAGAAGAATAAGAATTTTAAATATTTTAGTTCTCCATTTCAAAAATCAATCAAGAATGAAGGATGAATAATATCAATCATATTATTCTTCATTTCCGTGTCCTTACTATATAATACCATCACATCTTTCTCTTCAAGTTTGATGTTATCTATGGGACATATGTCCATGATTTAGATGCTAAAAGACTCAAAACTTACCCTTCTACCCTAAAATATCTATACTTTAGGTGCTTCATGAGTTTGGAAGGAAATAACATTACTAGTCTGGAGCAAGTGATGTTGGATTTTAAGCACAACAAAAAGGTCTAGTTGTGTGAAAAATAACTACACTAGCAATTACAAGTCAACCGGAGAAGAGAGAATGAAATAGAACTCAAATAGAATAAGAGATCAGAATATTAATTTTAATTCTTTATCAATATACCAAATAATTTCTTGAATTGGTTACAAATGATTAAAATTAGTAGAAAAGAAAGTCTCCTTCTACATGCACAACTAGCAGAAAATAAAATCTCCCTTAGTTATAATCGACTAGCCCAAAATTGGAGTTGTTGTTGGCATTATGTTTTTGGTATGGTTATATGTTACAAATGTTGTACTTGAAGGCAACACCCATGGCATGGCTCTCAATATGATGAGAATTAAGAAGTACGCAGGAGAAAAGTTCACGGAATTTTATGCAGAGAAAAGTTTATAAAAGTTTATTCCATGTGGAGAAAAGTTCACGGAATTTTATGCAGAGAAAAGTTTATTTCATGTGGGAAAACTTATCTTTGGTCCATGGTAGTTAGTCCTTGGAATTTGAACCTATGGATTTTGGACCATGGCATCTCGACAGACGTGTTGATCCCTAGTATTGAGTTGATGGTATTGGTTTGTTATGGTTTTGGCCCGTGGTATTGGTCCATGATTTGAGGAAGAGCTTGCCTATATAAAGCAAAGGAGATCATTTGGCTTGGGTATGCTTTTGGGTTGAATATCTTAAGATCTGAAATAGTGGGTTATTGTTTCAAAAG